>JACBWW010000026.1:11374698-11429803 GCA_020086605.1 Lanius collurio
CGGGGCCGGCGGCGAGCGGCGGCTGAGGTACCGCGGGGGGACGGGCGGGGCCGGAGCGGGCTGTCCGCCCCTCACAGCCGGCCGGGGGGCTGGGGAGGGAGACGCGAACCCCTCCGTCGCAGGCCCGCCGAGGCACCTCGTACGCCGCCGGGCCCCCGAGGGGTGCGGGGAGAGGGGTCTGCCAGCCCTTCCCCCGGCTCTGTGTGTGTGTGTGTGTCCCGGCGCGGGGCAGCTGTTTGGGAGAGTGTCCTGCAGGGCTGGGGTCGTGGGTTTGAGAGGATGGTGCACCACAGGCATTATCAATGTTGGTGTGTGGTGTGGCTTGTCTTCTGGATGGAGTGGCCCCTCCAAGGTTTTTCTGTCTTTTTGGAGTAGAAAATGACGTTTTACCCACAGACGTTCTCCTGTTAGTGAAAGGAGCAGCCCCTACTAGGTTTTCCTCCTTTTGGAGTAGGGAATGACCCTGCACCCACAGACATATGACAATCTCAGTATCTAGTGTGGATTGGCTCGTGTATGGAGCAGCCTTGACGACGTTTTTCCCTGTTTTGGGAGAAGACAACGATGTTAGCTTATTTTCAACAAAGCTCTGCTGTAGTAAATTTAATGAACAGGCAACCTACTGATATCTGAAGAGGGTCTGCAGGGAAGCCAGAGAGAGACTCTTCATTAGGAACTGTAGTGACAAGGAGTAATGGGTTCAAACTTAAAGAAGGGAAATTTAGACTAGATAACAGGAAGGAATTTTTTATTGTCAAAGGGGTTAAAATGCTGGAACAAGTTGCCCAAGGAGATTTGAATGCCCCAACCCTGGCACTATTTAAAACCATTTTGGATAAGCCTTGAGCAGCCTGGTCTAGTGAGAGGTGTCCCTGTCCGTGGCATGAAGATGTTGGGACTAGATGATCTTAAAGGTCCTTTCCAATCTCTCAACATTCCATGACTCTATAAGTTACTTGCTTAGCACTAGCTGCAAGTGGTAGCTGGGAAGAAGGGTGATTAGACCTTGGAATGAGCTGCCCAGGGAGTTGGTGGAGTCACAGTCCCAAGGGGCATTTAAGAAAAGACTGCATATGACACTTGGTGTCATGGTGTGGTTGACGAGGTGGTGTTCAGTCTTAGATTGATCTTGATGATCTCAGAGGTGTTTTCCAGCCTAATTGGTTCTGTGTGATTCTTCAGGTGATTCAATTAATTTTTTATCTCAAAGTCAAGGAGTCTGTCTGTGGCCAGAATGCCCCCTTAATGTGCCCCAGCAGAGGAACTCTCCATCATGCTGCAAAAGGGTCACCTGAGGAGTTTGAGTAACTCCTTCTCAGTAGTGTGTTGTATTTTGGCTTAGTTTGCCATGAGTGTGTGGCATCATGATAAGTTCTGCAGTTCCCTGTCAGTTCACAACGGGCCAGACGTGCAACAACACGGAGCAGTGGGCACAGGGCGCTGATAACAGTGGAGGTTTGAGTAAACAGGAAGGGTCACAAATACAGAAACTGTCAATTTTTCCCCATTTTCTCAGAGTTCTTCCATTTAATAAATTAGTATCGTGGACAAAATCTGAGTGCTCCCTTTATGTCATTTTCTTTTGAATTAAAGAGTATTATAGAAGCTATGAAAAATTTCAGGTTTTCCTGGGAAAGTACTTTCTCACTGATCTCTTTGTATAACCTGCTGTATAAGTTATAAATCAAATCTGTCTTCATTTAAAGGTAACTTTCAGTTTGGGAATGAGTTTAAAATCTTAGGAAACTGCACAACTACCAAGTTTCTGTTCCAAGTTTTAGTGTATGCTTTAAGCAATATGCTTGGTACTTTTGACAAACAATGCTTCCATGGATATATTGCATTATTTAAGGTTTTCTGCCATATCTTCCTCTATGTCTCATTTCCTGCCCTGCTTTGCTTGTTGCCACGATGCAAACAAACACGGTAATGTTTTTTGCCTTGCTATCTGTATTAGGTATGAGGTTGTATATGGTGCTTTCTACAATAAGGAATTCTTGGGCACTTTTCCTAAAAGTCATCTGAACCCTCTTCATGCTTAGCTGAAGCACTACCATATTCCAGTGAACATTATTATAGTGAAGTGAAATATTTTCTTTTTCTTCCTGTCTGACCAGGAAAGTCAGGTATCCAAGCTGAAGGCATTACCAGGCTCTTCCTCATGCTTCTATCTGCATGTGAATTCTGTTCCACCCTCTAGTTTGTTTAGAACTCTATACCTTTCAGTGTGTTTTAGCCTTATGAAGTGATGGAAGACTTTGTTAGGAATTGTTTTACACAGTCATACATTACCCAGCCAGATATTCAGAAGAGTAATGCTAAACAGGCCATTGAATTTGTCATTTTGCTTCAAGCCATCTGCATGGTTTCGGGCTCAGGAAAAAAAATTATTGGAGATATTTTGTTTTCCCAGTAGAATGGTATATTAATCTTGGATTATGTTCCCTCACAGTCTTGCATCCAGAGCTTGCATCTGCATTACTTTTAACTTGCAAAACATTATGGGATCAGCAAAAGTAGGATATCTACTTTCCTTTTGCTTCTTTTTTTTTTCTCCTTAGGGAATAATGTGTCTCAGAGACCGCTGACCTCAGACGTTGCAGAAACCTGCTTTATCAGGCAAGGGCCTCAGTTGTTCTGTTCATAAGGTATGCTCAACAAAGTCATTATTTGCCTACTGAAATTACCCTCTCCTCTCTTCTGGCAGGCCTTTTCCATTCTCTTTTGCAAAGAGCACACATACACTTAATTATAGTCAGCACAGTCCTGACAGCAAGGGTGGTTCATGGTGAGCATATAACTGAATATTATACAGCTGAGTTTGGCAGTATTTCTTGTACCAGCTGAACTGATTTGTAAACACAAAGTTGATGCAAACTCATAGTAATGATGCATTAACAGACTGCATGAAATTCTAGTAGGATAATCCCGAGTCAGTTTTAACAATGTTCTCACAGAATATGTCTTATCAATTTATAGGTTACTGTATTTGATTTTTTTTTGTTGTTGTTTCCATTTGTAAATGTGACCTTGGGATTTTCTCCTACTGATTTTTGAAGTATAGGGAGATACTTAGAATTAGAGATTGTTATGTGTTGCTTTATTCAAGTAAGACTATGCTCACAAAAACGACAAGCTGATAAACCCTATTTCCTCAGAAACAATTTTTCTAAGTACACCATCAGTCATTTCCATTATTTCTGTTTTATAATGTTGTGTTTGCCTACACCACTTTTTCAAAGTCCAATTTCAGTACACTAAGGAACCTGGATAAAATGTATTACGTCAGGATTTAGCTGATTTAGGATTTAGGCTAGTATAGAGTATTCAACCCTTTCACTGTTCATCGTGTGTAGTTTGTGCCTGCTGTTGTTAACTGTTTCTGAATGCAGTCTGGGCTTATCTTTGAACTCTTGAAGAAAGAGAGCATAAATAACTGTAGGATCCAGTTTGCTGAGTCAAATCCATTCACAAAGTCCCATTGTCAACCATGGAGAGGAGCCATCACCTGCTACTACCTTGAAGCAGGAAGTAATTAGATAGCTTCTGATGAGGCAGGTCTCAGTTTTTGCCCTACATATATGAATTTGTCTTTATTTTGGGAATTTTCGCCTGTTTTTCTCTTAAATGAAATATGCTAAGTTTATGCCCTCAATATTTCAATATAAGCTAGTATATAGTCAGGAAGTGAATTAAAGAAGAAATATACTCTGTTTTAGTATGCTTAAATTCTTAAAAGCCTTATTAGAAACTTTTTAATACAAATTAAACCAGTTTTTCTTGTTTGTTTCTCTGTGTAAGAAAATTTTGAGGGGTTAAAGTCATTTTGTCCTTAAGAAAGTGAGACCTGTGGTATTTGACTAGTTGGAGATGAATTAGCTTATCCAGCTTTTTTAAAGGGCAGGGGTAATGCTTTTGCTAATAAAAGGCAGCTGGCAAAAGGAGTTGCAGGTTCTGGCTTGCACACAGCCCCACCATCACTGTCTTAACTTTATATTTTTTTCAAGAGCTGTTGATGGCTGCCAGTAATGCATCAAGAGGAAAACACTCAAAATGAAACTGAAATAAATGAAAACCCAACTCCATTTTTCTCATCCCATTCACTCCCAGCCCATCCCATAAAGGACACATTGCTATCTAAATTATCTTCCAGATGTTAAGCAAATTTGTACCACATTCACAAAGTCAATACTGTAAGGTTAATAACTTGTATCTCACAGCAATATTGCTTGTGTGTTACTTCATTGTTTACTTCTCAGACATCAAGAGAGCCTCTTATTTCTTTTTCACTGTGCTTGCACATTCCTTTGGTAGTGGGTCCTAAAAATCTCTGTGGTTTTGAGAGTATGTTATCATAATGGTACTTCCCTGATAAACTCAGAAAAGTTCAAATACTTCAGAAAACTGTTGAAAAAATTCTGACTTTGGATAGCGATAGCTGTTTAACATATCATGGTAAAGACTGGATTGTTTATAATGTCTTTATGAGTCATGGCATAGGGTATTGTTGTAGCTGTGCTTTATGTTGAACATTGAAAGTCTTAATAATACTTTTCAGATCTGAAAAATTAAGAAATAATACATCCACACTACTGTATGTCCTCATTGTCTCACATTTCAACGTGATTTGTATGAACTTCCAAGAATAAAAGTCATTGTACTTGCAGTAGTACTCATTATAGTTCTCCTTTTTTTTTCTTAAATCTTTATACAGTGTTTGTACAAATTTCCATGGAGGGAAAAATGTAACTTTTAAAGGTCTGTAGATTCTTATTTGCAATGTAAAAAAAAATAATGTTACTTTCTGTCAGTGATCACTCTGAGAAAAACTGATAATAAACAAGGTGATTTTCTGTTCAGATGGTTAATCACTGACAGATTTACAAATAAAACTATATGATTTTACTGACAGTAGATTGCATTCCTTCCTATTACCAAACCTTTTGTGGACAATTTAGTGTGAGGCTATTTAAACTCTCTTGTTATCAGTAATCCTCGTGGAGATAAACCTGATCCCAGTCAACTGGGATGCAATGTCAAGCTCGAAGTTAGCTAGCCCAAATGGAATGGAGGAGTAACTCCTTGTCTTTTCCTCCCCTTTCTGTATTGTTTTACTTGAAGCAAGTGCCAGTAGTCTGAAAATAAGATGAAATAAAGCTGGAATTTAAGATTTGGGCTTTGTTGTTGTTGGTTTTAATAGAAAAAGGCCCAGCATTTTTGTCAGTTTTATTAGACTTTGCAATTGATATTTTTAACATTCTGAATTTAATTATATACATTCCAGTTTTGATGTGAGTATTGTTAGATGTGTCTTGGTTTTCATCCCCTCATTGGAACACAGGGAGGAGTTATGCTTGCATTAAGAAAGCTATCCTTGTGAAATGGCTAAAAAGAGAAAAAGTCTTAAGTATAACCAGAAATCGTTTATCAGAATTTAATCTATTTTCAATTACTGCCTTTTTTCCCCTGAAGTAATTTTATACATCTGGTACTTTTCTAAGAGCTAGTGTAGACAGGAATTAATTTATTGTATTAAAGAATAGAAAGACAGCAATAAAAAATTCAAACTTCCTTTGCAATTATAAAGTGAAACAAAGTAACGTAAATCTACAGAAAAGAAAGGAAAACTTCAAAATAATTTAATGTCTGAAAAGCCTGTGGTGTAGAACCCAGATCTGAAAATGATTGTATAAGAAAAAGGTTGATGAAATACTGTCATTTTTTTTTGTAATCAGACAAATGTAATGGGTCAATGGATGGAATTCAGTATGAACCACACTAACTTTCTCTTGAATTGCAGCAAATTATTAACAGTGACTACTTTAGGAGTGATTAGATACATGTGATAGAATCTGATTCTGGAAGTCTTCTCTGACACACACTTGGTCTTTGTCAAGGCTGGTTATCTCTGAAGACTGAGTCTTCGTTCCATTATTTAACAGTTAGATCTCCTATAGTTTGCTTCTTGGTTGTACCAGCTGAAAGAGCAACACTTGCTAAACACATACAGTGTGATGTGAGATCTCTTAGAAGCTATTTTAATACTGTTATCTAGCCTATCATACATTCGAACCGCTGCAGATGACTTTTTGACTGTTGTGGTTGTACTTGAAGAAATATGAACTGCAAGCTTGCAGTTCTAGGTATTTAGTTTGAAAACATTCAAAACAGCCTTGAAATCAGAAAATTCCTTCCTCCATCAGTCTGACATTTTTTCTATTAGTGTATTTTAGCATTTTCCTTGTAGACATTGGGTTTTTTCACATGCTATCTCAGAGATAAAAGGTGGAGGAGGAGGAGATTGTTACTGTCTCTACTGAGGCTTGAATTCAGAGAAAGTATGTGTTGGTTCTTTCAAAGTGATACCCTTCTGTTTTGTAGTACCTAGTCTACACAAGTCTTGTTAGCTCTCCTGTGCAATGATCTTATTCAGAAAAAATGCTGGAAGTAATGAGAAAAATGAACACAGCACTTTGTGGCAGTCCAGAAGCAGCAAGTAAATTAAAGTGTGAACAACATGAGGATTAAGCATTGATAGTTTGTCTTGTCTAGAATTCAGTGATAGCAGCAGCTGGGAGTGAGACTGAGGCAGAGATTCCACTCCCCCGCTATATAATCTTTGCAGTATTGATACGTAAAGTGTGTCAGGGTGTTTTATGCAGGGAGAAAGACTGTGCAACAATTTCTCTTGGGTACTATGCTTGTGTCAAAAAGGTTCTTGGGAAAGTCATATATGTTCCAAAACAAAGGGCTGAAGTAGATAAAAGTAACTGGCATTAGGTGCAGGAAGGAAGAGAGGTGAGGATCTGTGTATTCTGTTTTCATGTTCTTATGCTAACTTTGGCACCTTGGTTTGGTATTTCAGGAAAAGTGGGTGAGCAGAAATGAAGGCAAGTAATGAATGCAGTGAATGCTATTAATGGTAGGCAGATAAGAATTTAGAGTGTTATTGCAAGGAACACACAGAGGAGAGGGAAGAGTTGGGGTGGATGTCTTGAAAGCTGTTCAGGGGAACTGATTTAAATTGCTGTTATTGATAATTCATGTGTTGTTTTCAAAGTGCATCAAGCAAGCAGTGACAGAGGAAGTTCAGGTGTTAGTGTAAGAAACACTTGCCTTCCAAAGGTACAGTTAAATCATCTGTATGTCTCTGGCACAATGAGTTTTTCTACAAAAAAAAAAAAAACAAACCAACAAGCCAAAATCCTGTGTAATACTTAATGGGATGTAGTTGATATTGGCATGTTGGTATAGTCTAACAGAACTGATGTGGAACAATGAAGGAATTATCACATACCAATTCCTTGGCATTTACTTCTGGTTTTGTTCTGAGTGGTCAACCCAGAAAAAAACAGTTGGACAAAGTAAAAATTAGGGACTGATACTTAAGGAGGAAAAACATAGGAATTGAAGACACCAGCATGCACAGTTGTGGAAAATGGCTGTCTCAGAATGATGCAGTGAAAGAGAGGGAAGCTTCTTCAGGACTGGATATGCAAAGAAATTAAGTATACAGGCATCTAATGTTGAGCTAGGGAGGAATCACAGCACACTTACAAGTCCAGATCCTCAGCACCAGGGAACTGCTGCTCAGAAAAATTCCACAACATCTTAACCTCATGGCTTTAACTGCAAGAATGTAGTTGTGTAACTATCTATGCAGAGAAATGCTGTAACTTCTTGTGTAGGCCCATGTTCCTATGTAACACCTTTCCACAAAGATCTGGTCTTTTATTCATTAGTATATATGAAACGTGTAAATATTGACCTACTTTAAACATGCCTGTTTATGAGCCACTGGTGTTCCACCTTTGAAAGAAGCTTTCCAAATACTATGACACAGTTGCTTGTTGAAAGCTGTAATTAGCAAAAATTTGACTATAGTTACAGAAATAATAGTCTCAGTTCAGATTGGCACTTAGGATAACTTAGTTTATTGTTTCACTTCATATTTGCTTCACTATTCCATTCTGGTTTTCACACTGAAAGCCCAAAAATACGACAAGAATTAATGAAATCTCCCCTTGTTCTTTATGTTGCTCTGATCTCATGGTACTTAATTATACCACTTACACTTTTTAACAATATTCTTAGAATGTATCAGCTTCTCTTGTGTTGCTGCTACAGCTCCCACAAATGTAAGGAAGCTTGAAAAAAGCTTCACTGCTTATACCAGAAAAAATCTGGAGGGTGAGAGTAGCTGTCTTAGGGAAAAGATGACGCTTTCTTACTAGCAATAGATTGGCATGCTGAAGTCTTGCCAGGGTAGTCACTGCAGGTATCCACTAAAATCCTGATGACTTGTACTCCATTTCAGTTTTGCAATTAATTCAGGGCCAGAGGGTATTTAGTGATGTTTGCTAGACAGCGAGGTTTAAATTAAAAATGACGCATGAGCTGTGAAGTGTAGAGAAACACTGATGAAAGCTTGCAAGCTAGACTAGGAAACAGAGAAAATGATACCAGTCTTACCTGCCTTCAGAAACCAATTCTGAGATTTTATGTCAGCTTCATATGAAAAATACTTCAATTGTGTATAGACACAGCTTCAGTATGACTTTTCATGTCATTTGAGAGAGTTAGCTTCACCCTTCTGATTTTGTAATATTCACAGCCGTAGTTCATTTCACTTCCTGATTGCAACAGGAATGATTCAGCAGTGTGTTGGAAACTGTTTTATTTTGTGTGTCTCCAACTGTAGGTTAGTGCTGTAGGTTAATAAATGTTAGCCTTAGTCATTCTGATGGCTAAAAATATGAAACAAATATAAGTGAATGTACCTAGGGAAGCCTGATAATCTATTTTTCTTTGAAGTTTTCTCCATGTTTCCAGCTAAAGGTTGGTAATGCAGAGAAAACACTAATGAGTTTAAAATGCATTGGGTGATTCCTGTGTATCCAAATGAGCATTTAACACTAAAACCAAAATGTGCTTGTATCTTTATTCACATAAGTGGTGGAAGTTAAGTTTCTGTCTTGGCTTAGCCTGGCAGGAATGACGTGGTGTGTAAAAGCTAAAATTCTTGGTTGTGCGGAGTCATTAAAATTTTTTTCAGTAAACACTCCTTAGTATATGGCCAGTTCAGTAATGACCTGTTCCTACACAATTTATCTTATAAAGATTTCCAGGTAAACTGACTGATTTTTTTTTTTTTTTTTTTAATCTTTAAATCATAACACAGTTATTTAATATTTGTTTGCTACTGCACAAGATTTCTACAGCAAGCTCAGTGTTTGGTAAAAGTGGATACATTCCTTCTTTTTTTACCACTTTTTCCCCCCAACAATGACCGTTCTGTTGCTTCAGGAATTTGTTGTGTATATGAATAGATGAGCATACATATTGTTTGTAACTATGTTTAAAATGTCTGTGCACATATGTTTTAATATATGTATACGTATATATTTCTTTTTGCATTTTAGAGCTGTGATGGCCAGTCACCAAGCAGAAGTTCAGAGTTTGAAGCTAGATAATGATTCAGTTATAGAAGGAGTAAGTGACCAGGTACTGGTGGCAGTTGTGCTCAGTTTCACTTTCATTGCTGCTCTGGTATATACGCTTTTAAGGTGAGAATGTGTTGACAGGAATTAGTCAACATACCTGCATTTATAAAAATCCTACCTTTCTTGACAACTTTTTGCATTGGTACATAAAAACTGTGATTTTGTTCAGTAAGGAAGTGACTGTTTGATTGCTTATGATGTTCAACTAATTGCTTGGCACAGCTAGAATCAGAAGTGGAGTTTAATTCTTCCTTGTCTTCAGATAATTAAGCTGAATAGTGTTCATCATTCCTTATGAAAATGGTTAAATTCACAGTCCGTATGGCTGCTGTGTTGCATTTGGTTACAAAGTACAGATTTGTCAACAACTCCAAAATTCAAATTGGAAATATTCCTCCAATGTACCTTCTAGCTGCAGTCTCCTTCCAAGAAGAAAAAAAAAACAACAAAAAAACCAAAAAACAACCAACCAACCAAAAAACACCTGAAAAAACAAAAAAAAACCCCAAACCAAACAAAAAGCCAAATCCAAATAAGTTGACCTTTTTTTTTTTTTAATGAGTATGCTGTAAAACAGTGGACTTCAATATTCATTCCATACAGGAGAATGTTTTCAGAATTCAATTACTTTAATGATCAAGTCATCAAAGCTTATTTTCATTTCAGAATTTTTCTTTGTGTCTTAACAAATATCTTAGCCTATGTGTTCTGGGAAAATGAGTCTGAGCTTCAAATTGGCTCCTTTTATTTTATTTTATGGATGTCTGTAAACATCTGAACACAGAACAGTTTTCAAAACCAAGAGAACTCAATTTTAGTGACACATTGGCATGTGGAACTTACTGAGGAGGTTGCATCCACATGAGAAATATTGCTGGGGTAGTATTACTTGAGAGCAAGCTACAAAATCACCTACAGGTTGAAAAACTTGGTTGTACTGCAAGGCAGTGGTGCTGTTCAGGACCACAAAATAAAGGAATCTTAAGTGCATTCACTTCACCTTGCCTTTTTTTCCCCAAAGTTGTTTCAGTTACTCAGATTGCTTTAAGAATGCCTCTTTTTCATCTGCTCTGTTATGATTTCTTTACCCCTTATATTGACTTTTTTTGGCAGTTGTGACTTGAATTTTAAGTGTTTAGTTTGAAAGTCAACATTTTAGTTTTGAACTTTAGAAAGGCAAGTAAGAAATATTAAAAAAAAGTGAGTGGAGCAAGGGTCAGCAGTTGGCAAGAGTAGCAGGAGTTCAGTCAGAATTGAGTTTAGGAAGATGATGCATCAATTATGAAGAGTTTCTTAGGGAGGAAGATAAGGGTAGTTATTGACTGCCTCCACAGTGTAATGAGGTAGCCAAAAAGTTTGACTGTGAATCCTGTTAGATACCTTGATGGTTTGTTTTCTGGATGGGCAAACAAACTGAAAACACAAAGCTTCCAGGCTTTGTAGGACTCTACTGTATTGTTCATGGCCAATAACAGGACTTGAGGAAACATGTGAAGCTGAGTCGGAGGAGATTTAGGTCAGATATCAGAAAAAAGTTCTTCACCCAGAAGGTGGTTGAGCATTTGAACAGGCTCCCCAGGGAAGTGGTCACAGCACTGGCCTGACAGAACTGAAGATGTGTTTTGGTGATACTCTCAGGCACACGTGTCTTGAGGGCCAAGAGTTGACCGTAATGATCCTGATGGGTCCCTTCCAACTCAGCATATTTTATGACTGTGATTCTGTGACTGATGACTGAAAGTCTTACCAGTATCCTGCTCCCTGCTCTGCCTTCTGGTTCTTTTTTGAATTGTCTGTATTCAACAGCACTCTTCATCTACCTCCTTTGAATTGTTGCCATCAAAATCTGCACAGTATGCTAGAAAGTCTGTATAGTACAAAAATTATAGTACTTTAAATTTATTTAGCACTGATGGAAAAAAAGTGTATTTTCTTTTTCTTCTCTGGTTACCTTAGACAGTACAGTGATCTTTGTGTTCTTCATACGGTGTTTATTATGCCAGTTTTTTTTTCTTTGCCTTTCGTGCTTCTGCATCAACAGAACAGGAATACCTAAGTTGGGTAGGAACAGGTCTCGGGTAAGTATACAGGAAAGAAACCTTACAGTAATGAATAATTGCAGGAACTGAATAAAAAGAGCAACTAGGAGCAAGGAATAAGTGTTTCAGTAGATTTTAGGTGGCAGAAGTAGAATATGGAGAAAACTGTTAAGGGATATGGTTGTTTTACTTGTTTTCAGTTGAAAGAACTCAATGAAGCATCACATCAAGGCTTCATTCGTGCTTCTGGTGGAGAAACTTATGAGCCATAGTTAACACATGTAACAAGTTGCAGATGTGTAGTTCAAGCACTGTGTGATACTTTTGTAAAGTCTGAATGCTTTTGAGTTATATATTTTGATACAATGAAGCCACATTTTTTCCATGATCTTTTAAACCGGTGAGTAGGTTGTCACATTACAAATGAGATTGTGAAAATTCAGTGTATTCAGCAAATTAAAGGAAGCCTTACCCTTTAATTTCCTACAAGAGATTCCCCATTTGTCCTAGATGATTTACCTGTTCCTTGTTTGTGGATCTACAGGTTTAGATCTTTTAAATCTCATTTTTCTATCCATCATATGGCTTGATTATAAGATCAAGTCAGTATTTTCAGCAGAAGTGAGATCTTACTCCTTGGAAGTTAACAGTGTCCATCACTGCACAGTGATGCACCAGTCCTCTTAAGTATTGTCTGAGAATGCACACTGTATGAGTAGGCAGTCTTCCTCCTTCCAATAATAAGTTTGGTGGGGCCCTCTGTGGTACATAATACAATCTTTCCACTTCATTGGACCTTTTTCCTCAAGTTTCAGCATGTTAACAGTCAGAAATGGGGCAATATAAAGCCTTTGCGTCTAAATTTTTTTCTTTCTGGTTTGTGTTTGATAATGCCTTTAATCACATAGCACCATATTGGCTTTTATTTATTTCAATTTTCCTTCTCACACTAATTGCATGACAGATGTTATGAATTTGATATGTCTTGAGCTCTGCCTGTCCCTTACGGAACATTGCATGGTTTTCTGTTGTAGTGAGGGGAGCACTACAACAGTTTTCTGCTACCTCACCATCTTATGCATGAGTGACAGCACATGCTGTACCTCTACAGCTCTACAAATGCTCTCGTGATTTCAGCATAGTACGTGATACCAGGGTAAGGTTCATAGAAATGAACACTTTCAGTAGCAAATTTGCTACTGAATTAGTTGTTTATGGAGAAAACAGAATAAACTGTTTTATAATTTACACCTTCCATTTGTGTGAATCAAATGGAATTTCAGTATATATCAAACATTCTGGCAAACTGAAGATGTGAAATATGTTAATTTTGTAGGTTCTAAACAGAAAAATACTTCTATACATATAACATTTATGACAGACAACATCCACAAAATCTGATCATGGAGACCAAGGGTGCATAAGAAGGGTTTTAATACAGCCTTCCCATCATATCACTTTCACATGTGATTAGTGTTAAATTGTGTTAAGTGTACATTAGTGTTAAATAAATTTGCTTTTTACAGATAGCCATGTAAATATTAGCATGAAAACTATGGCACTTGTCTATTTCTCTTTGAAGAAAGAATGAAGCAGACAAAATATTAAACGTAGAAGTAATGCAGTATTATGATTGCCCACATTAAATGATGGAAAATATTGCAGAAGCTCCTAGAGCCATTGAGGAAATTAGATAATATAACTGCAACCAGGAAATGTCCTAAAAGTTCAGCCAGTCCAGCCCTCATCTCTGACAGAGGATCAGCTTGCCTCAGTATCTGTGGAAGCATTGCAACCTGTTTTTTGATTTAACTTGTAGTTAAGGATGGATGAAAATAGCTTGAGTTAATCTTGGCTGATTTTGTACACTATGCAGTTAGAAATGTGTTTCCACAAGCCTCAGATAACTGTGGGAAATAATTGCACATATTTATAGAATGGTAGCCTTATTCTGTCCCCTTTTCACTCCATGAACAGTCTTCTATATGAACTGATATTTCTTCAGTCTTTCTCTAATGTGTAAAATATGTGGGCAGTAGTTCTTATTATCTTCTGAACTTCTTGCTACTTCTTTGTGTTTCTATGCATTTAGCCCAAAATGGAGAATAGAATCCAAGAGTCCTGAGCAAAATGTATTATCATTGAAATCCATATGAATAAATAAAGCATAAAAATTCACATTTTCTAATATGCTGTTGACTCACATTTATTGTAACTCAACACTTCTGAATGCTGTCATCACATTTTTAATTTAAATTCTGTCCCATTGTGCTTTTGAATTTCAAATTTCTAATATATCCATCCTTCTTTCTTCAGTGTGTCCCTTCCCAATGATTCCTCTTGGCATATCTAACCTGTAGTTTGCTTGCCTGTAGAATATTTCTTTTTTTCAAAAAAAAGTGATTTTAAAAGAGTGGTTTCTTTTTATATCCAGTCTGCTGATAGTTACATAAATTCAATATTCTAAATGTAAGTTTGTCTACCCTTTCTTATGCAAATGTCATGTAGCAGATAAAATTGAAGTAATTAGGAGGTTTCAACTCTATGACTTAAGCAGTGAGTGAAAAACTAGTACTTTGTGTGTATACCAACAAATAAGAAACTAGCAGTGGAGACAAAAATGAAAAATATTTCTGCAAATTTAATAAAAAAGCTTTCAAGCAACTTCTTTTTTTGTAGGCTCAAGGCTTAATTTTTTGTCAGATTAAAATCTAGTTTTAACATGGTTTAATGATTGGTTATGGAGTCTCTGAAAAATCTTGCTGCTGTACAGCTTTAAGTGTCCAGAGTAACTTAAGGATCCAGAATAAATTCATGTTTCCTTAAAAATTTGTGTACTTCCTTTAAAATCCTTTAGAGCAGGAAAGAATGATTTTTTTTTTGCCCTTTGTTCAAGTTTTGTCTTTGTTTCAGTGAGTTATTTTTCAGTGTTGGATCACAGGGTTTTCTTATTGCTTGTATTTCCTTTCACAGAAATGAACATCAGAACATACATCCAGAAAATCAAGAGCTAGTGCGAGCTCTTCGTCAGCAGCTTCAGACTGATCAGGTGCTGTGCTAAGTGTTGGCATTATTCACCTCTCTGATGTGGGGTACTGTAGGGTTCAGAACTCAGAGGTTCTGGAAGAAGCTGATCTTGATAGTTGTGGAAGCTTGCTTACTGTACAGAGGCATCCTTGAAATTCATCAAATAATGAGATAATGTGGGTTTTTTTTAATGGATGCATTAAGTAATGAAGACTAACTATTTGGCTGGTTCTTTTTTCAAAGATTTTTTTGCCACAAGGTGGAGTACGTTAGATTATGCTGCGTGCTTCCTGGAATGTTCCTGGGAACTTAATGGTAAAGGAGAGGAAATCTGGAGTACAGTTTGCTGAGATTGGACAAGGGTTAGATATTGAGATTGATAAACAACGTGTGGCCAAACAATGGCACAGCAACAAGAGCCAGGCAACAGAGTGAGAGAGGAACTTTTTAGCAAAGCCTGTAGTCACAGGACAGGGAGCAGTGTTTCTAAGCTGAAAGAAGCTAGGTTGAGATGGGACGAAATTCTTTACTGTGAGTGTGGTGAGGCACTGGAAGAGGCTGCCCAGAGAAGTTATTGATGCTCCATCCCTGGAAATATTCAAAGCAGGGTTGGATGGGGCTCTGAGCAGCCTGGTCTAGTGGAAGGTGTCCCTACCTATGGCAGTACCGTTGGAACTTAGTGATCTTTAAAGGCCCATCCATCTCAGATTATTCAATGATTCTACAACTGCATCAGGTTTGGACAGGTAGAGTCTAGGCCATACTTTTGGAGAATATTGAGAACAGTCTTTCATCATGATACTTCTTGAAATAACAACAGTGCCTACTTATGTGGAAGATAAATATGGCAAAATGGGGAGAAAAACTATTTCACCAGAGTGGCATACACAAGCTGATATTTATGTTTGGGCTTGGAAACACTAAATGCTGCAGCTGGTAAGCAACGCAGTTCAGTTACCTGGCTCTGGACAGAACTACTCAGGATAATGAACTAACAATATAGATCCGAGTTTGTTATTCAAGCTCCAGTGTGTCTAACCTGGCTCAATGTGAAGGACCAAGAAGGTTCTTTCTTTGTGGTCTTTAACTGGTTTGAAGCACACAGATGAAGGGAAAATAACAATCTTGTCACAAAAACCTGCTTGTTGAATCAATGCATTTAGGTATGTTTGATTTTTGCACTTAAATATATTTCTCATTTCATATAATTCTTTATTTGACAGTTTGACTTACAGTAAATGAATACCAATTTATTATTACTTTTTAAAACTCAGTAGACTTGCATAGAATAATATCTCTAACACTTTACATTTTCCTGTTGTTCCAGCAGGATGCTTCTGCTGGTGATAGGCATCGCTTCTATACAGATATGTCCTGTCCAGTGTGTTTGCAACAGGCTACATTTCCTATAGAAACAAACTGTGGACATCTCTTCTGTGGTAAGCAAGCAAAGCTCCTAAGTGCAAAGATGAAATTAGTACAGAAATACAAACTTTTGACACTGGTACAGGCATCCTAATTCAAAACTTTGTTTGCTTTTAACTGCTTATCTTTTAGTCTGCATAAGAAATATTTTTTTAAAAATAGTCGAGAAACTAATGAATAAACAGTCACTTTAAGATTGTGCTGCACTGTTTTCTATGCTATAAGGAATGAAACTGGTTAATTTTAAAATATCAAAGAGTACAATTTGTTTCCAGTTTAATAATAAACTGAAGAGTTTGAAAAACATTTGTAAATGTACTATTTAAAAAACCTGCTTTAGAAAGAATAAAATACTCTATATCATATAGAATATTTTTTTTTCTTGTAAGTCCTGCAGAATTATGAGTAAGTTCACAGTTGATTAAAGTGTTTGGTTTGGGGGTTTTTTGAGGCCGTGTTTATATATAGACACCCTATGTAGCATATTGCCTTCTCTCATTCAAGTTCCCAGTAGGATTCTTTCACTGCATTCATCTAGTTTTCTGAAGTATGGAGTGCATACCATGCCTAGTTGTTTAAGTGAAAAAACAAGCAAGTTTGGAAAACAGATAAAGTACTCACATTTTTATGTTTGTCTTCATCAGTTCAAACTCTGATGATAAAACCAAGTTTTTAGGATAGATTTTACATCTCTTGATATTTTTGTGACTTCTAAATTTTAAACTGGTAAGAATTTTAATTTTTTGCTTCTTCACTTAATGAGTAAAATTTGTTGTGTTTTCAGGAAATAATGCCTTAAAATTACTGATTCAGTTCTACCTATTCAGGATTTTTCTCATTAATAGCATTGAATTTGAACATGTTAATTCTTTCTATCTTCAGTGAATGCTGTATACAAAATTACATTGGAAAATGTAGATTTAACCTGACTGCTTATATACACTTTCTGTTGTTTCCCTTGGTGTGTGACATATTACTTCAGGCAATGTGTTTTTCATCTCAGGAGTTTAATGAGTGTGACTTATCTTCTCTAGGTTCCTGCATTATTGCCTACTGGAGGTACGGCTCTTGGCTGGGTGCCATCCGCTGTCCAATCTGCAGACAGACGGTAATATTTTAAGTCACCATGGGCCTGTCAGTTTGGCTGTCTGATAGCCTGCCACAAGGCACTTACATGTGAGCTGCAATAGTGAGGCTGGCAGATAAAGAAGTCTGAGAAACTGAAAGGATGTAGAGGGATATGTGAGACAGGAAAACATTCAGGTTTTCCAAACTTTTTGCTTTGACAAATGGGTTAAAACAAACTCAGATTGTTCCTGCAACTCAAACATAAGTGAACTGCACTGATAACTCAGCTCTTTTTCTGTAAGGAATATATGAAAACAGAAAATTGTGAGATTTTAACTATGATCTTTTCATGGTTTCTGTTCAAGATGCCATTTAGCTTCTTTTACCAGAACTTGCATCTGAAATGCTTGGCTGTTGTGGTAGACTGCCAGCAGCAGCACACTACTGGTTCCTGAGAAATACCCTGTCCCTTCTGTCTCTCCCTACCAAAAGACCTATCCATGTCAATTTCTTATTTTGGCCCTCTTTTTAACTTGTATGTATTATTAATTTCATCTTTGTAGAGCAAGCATTAACTTACTTCCTACGCAACTTACTTAAATTGTCAGTTTGAAATAGTGTTCCTGCAACTCATTAAGGCTTAGGATCTCTGAGTCTGATAGTGTATGTTTTAACAAAAGTACATCTTTATTTTAACAGTGGACAAGCTACAGAGCTAGTAACTTCTGATGAATTATATAACTCATGCCTTTGTCCCTCCCTTACATCCTGCTTTGATTAGATGTATCAGCAGGACAAATGACTCTAAGAACACAGTTGAAGGAAAGAAAAATAGATATGACTGGAGGAAGAATTAGTAGGTTCAGAGTGTAGCCAGTGAGGAAAAAGACACAAATAATAAAGGTGAGGAAAGCAGAAAAGGGGAAAATAAGTGATTTTATTAGTGTCTTTCCTTACATATATACTCATTTACCTTCCTCTGAGTAACAGATATGTTGGGTGGTACTGCTTGCATGGTTATATATTTGTTCTTGCCCTGGTTTATAAATGGGGAAGGGAAATATGTATACATGAAGAACATGAGTCATACAGGAGGTTTGTGGCAGGACCAGGAGTACATTTGCTCATGCTCTCATTTCTAAATGTGACTGCCACACAGATTTATATTGAGTCGGCAGGTATAGAGGAAGCTTTTGAAGACTGTAATAATTACAAGGGGTATTTCTTCCCTGTTTCCTATGTTAATCTGCATTTTATATCTGGACATTGCTTCCAAATAGAAATCTAAAGTTTTCAGCAACTCCTATGCAGAAAGATAACATACATAAGGTCGTATTCACATATATCTTATTTCTCTATGTTTGCATGAGAGTTAACCCAAGAACAGAGCAGAATAATCTATGCTTACAAAAGAGCTGAATGTTAATATCTTTTTCTGTTAATTCATCCTGGTGTGAGGATCCATATACAAAATAATGAATTTTGCTGCATGTTTGTTGTCTTGCAAGGCAATTGTAAGGATAGAAAAAGAAAGGCATCATTGATTGCTTTATTTGATTTTCAATTTAGGAAACAAAATTAGATTAATTTGGTAAATTAACTTTGTTCTCCAAATTGTCTGTCCCATTTATGAAACATAAAGCATTTAGGTGTTTAGAAAAAAACATATAATATTCTCTTAAAAGGAAGGTTCTTGTGCGCTTTTTTTAACAATCTCCTTAATATTCTGTGAAGAGCTATAAGCAATTAATTAGTTAAAACCTAACAGCAGTATCCATGCTAGTAATTTTAATTTATTCTTCTATTAACTATTCAACTAAACCAAAGTTTTTTCTACATAGCTAACTGAAGATGAGTGTTTTACAGTTGCACAGGTAACATAATCTCCCTGCTGTGCCTAGGTAACACTGTTCTTACCACTCTTTGGTGAAGATCAGCAGGGTGCAACCCAAGTGTTTCAAGATGTTAATGATTACAATCGAAGATTCTCAGGACAGCCCAGATCTGTAAGTTTTAGATAAATTTGGATGAAAGTCAGTGATGTCAGGAGAGTTTGAGAGTGATTTTTTGGTGAATTTGTTTTTCCCCCTTCTTTTTTTTTTCCTTTCCCTGGGATATGGGTTTTCTATTCCTGATGCTTAGGGACCAGGCAACTTTTCTTTAGGAAATTCCTGTTTATATGGTTAGGTCAAACCCAAGGCCTCAAAATTATTATTTTATCATTTATGAAAATGTATGAAAACTTGAGTTTTTGTTGTGAGTGAGAATCTAATAAGTCTTGAGTTCTCTGTTCATGTGATAGGTTGGTTTTTAGCTATGAATCATTATTTTGAAAGGGTCAGTAATTAGTCAGTAAAAATACTTAATGAAATACATGACCTGCAAGGAAGAATATTCACTCTATTGATCTCTTTACACTGATTAGAAGAAGCTAAAGTTCTACTCTGTGCCTTTCTCCTCAGACAGCTCTATGCTGTCCTAATTTTCCAATTTTCCTCCTCTATTATATTACAGTCTTTATTCTCCTCTCTGAGTGAAGAAAACCAGATTTTTTTTTCTGTAAATAGCTGAGAGGTGTGGTCAAATTTCTACAAATGTTAGAAAGACAGCCTTGTGAGCCCATCTCCTGTGTGCATGTCCTCTTTCATAAGATGAAATGCACAGACACGTATACTTAGTAACCTCCCTGTTTGTTTTCATTTGTTATGGGATTTGGATATAGCAAGAAGACATTAGCAAGAAAAATGAACAGTACAAAGAGACAAAAGAGGGAGGGGTGTTTTTCTTAACCACAAAATGTGTGGGTTTTGTCCAGAAGAGATTGAAACTACCTTTCAGGCTCCATTAGACTTCTCTGTGAGCTGTGTCTAGTAACCCCAGTAACCTGTCTGAGGTCATGCCAAAAATCTGCACTAAAGCCCTAATTCAACTAGATAAATTGTCTTTGATTTATACACAGTGTTACCACATAGGAAATTTCTTTCTCGAAAACTTTTTCAGCTATGGTAGTAACTAATTTTAATGGAGTTTAATGGCTCTCTGTAGATACTGTACCATAGAAGGGAGCCAGTATAAAAAAAGTTTTAAAGTTCACCCCTCCCTACTCCTCACAACAAAAACCTGAAGAATTTCTATTGAACAGTCTCTCACTAAGCTGACAGAATCATAGCAAAATGGAAAGGAGCCAGGAATTGATTCATTTAAAGGTTCTTTAGTTTACTTTGAAGCTTCATCCATCCTTTGGAAACTTGTGTGAATCACTGGTTATACACCAGGAGAGGGGGTATTGTGTTTCTGAAAAACTGTAACCTATTCTGCTTTACCTATACCAAAGTTTGTTCTTGCAATCCTTGTTTGTCTTCCATTCTGATCAGTATTTCACTCCAGTTAACCTGTTTGCTGTTTCTCACTTTCACAGTCATTTGTTTTCCTCTATTAGTAATTTCTTTTCCTTCATAATAGTTGCCAATATATTTTCTGTACATTAAGTGTAGGCTTTTCATTATAGAATAACACCATTTGACTGTTTCTTGAAAACACATATATATATATTCTAAATTTGACTTTCTACCCACTAAAACTAAGCTATTCCTGGATTTTGTTTTCATTCCTATAAACTAACAGATTCTAAGATATAAAGTAGTTGTAGAAACGTCAGTTGAGCATGGATGAATTGCTGAAGCAGAATACTAACTTTTGGGTTCTTTCTTTATAGATTATGGAAAGAATTATGGATCTTCCCACTTTACTGCGGCATGCTTTCAGGGAGATGTTTTCTGTAGGGGGCCTCTTCTGGATGTTTCGCATCAGGATATTCCTCTGCTTGATTGGAGCCTTGCTGTACCTGGCTTCACCTCTGGATTTTCTTCCTGAAGCTCTCTTTGGAATTCTGGGATTCTTGGATGATTTCTTTGTAATTTTTCTTCTGCTGATATATATCTCTATCATGTACAGAGAAGTGGTAACACAGCGTCTAAATAGATGAAATGGACAAAAGTGAACTAAAAGCAGAGTCAGTTGTGGAATGTTTTAAAAAGAAAACTATAACGTGAGTATGATATAGCAAGGTGCCTGTGTATGATTTCAGTAGTAACAATTTCTTAGCTGGTTATGTTATACAAACGTAAAGGGTTAGTATGTGGTGATGCTTAACTGGAATCTTTAATTTTGCATTACATATGCTTCATAAGGATGAGGTTAGTTTTATAATGTTGTAATAAACCACCTTCATCTACTTCCACCTGATGAGCAACTGTGTGTAATGAAAGCAGGAAACACTCTTTTTGGTGTGTTGTGGTTTGTGAAAAAGGAGTTCTAGCAAATGACTTCAAACAATAAGCCTGTTTGCATAATCTAGATGTGTAAGAAAATTCAGAAATTCTTCACAGTACAGTTATCAAGGCTAAATTGTTTGATGTCTTCCTGTTGTGAGCTGAGTTTTTTGAAGTGAAAGTAGCTTTCTTTGTCTCTGTGGAAGAAGAAACCCAAGGAACCGCATTACAATTATTACCCTGCAGTTTGCTGTTGTCCACATGCTTCAGAAAAATAAGAACAATACCTTGGTATTGCTTGAACTGCACTATGTACAGTTGCATGCAATTTGTACCATTTTACTTTTATATTTGGGAATATACATACAGTATCTGATCTACATTGAGAAACCAGTATTATGCATGTCACGCTCATTAGTGCTCTATTTTTTTAAGTGAGAGCATGGTTTTTCTCTTCAGACTTTTTTATTTGGTAAGTACGTATCTTGGAAGTGGAGGTTTTGTGTTACTTTGGTTCAATGCAGTATGTCTGAAATGCAAGTTTGCATTTCTGTAGATGCAGTAAAACATTTGACCAATTGGAGAGGACACTCAAATTCTAAATAGTGGTTGAAAAAAAGAAGTCAGAACTGGATGTTTACACTACATGTACATGTACTTGTATGTGTACAGTGTAGATGTTTACCCAAATGTACATTCTGCAATACATGTGTATTAACAACATGGATATTGGGGTGATTTTCAGTTGGAGTTTTCTTGGTTGGTTGGTTGATGTGGATAGAAGAGGTTCTGAATTACCTTGAAAAATAATAGTCTGTGATAAGGGACCACAAAAAGATCTTGAAAGTGTTCTCAAAAATACCAGGGTATCCTTAAAGCTGATTTTTTTTCATGTTGAATTTGAGCATAGGCTGTCATAGCTATACAAGTAAGTTGAAAATACTTTCCTCTTGAGCAATGACTGCCACTAGTGAGGTCCAGGATATGACAGATCATTGTGCTTTTTAGGTACAGGAATAACAATTGCAATTTAGCTTCCTGAGTACTTGAAAGACAGTGAATTAATAGGTGATTCTTTGTGTGTTTACATATATGGGGCGAGACTTACAATGAAAGGGACCTTTTCACCACTTCTGTGTTTTCCCTGTGCAGGTGTCTTTCCATAGTTTATAGCACTTAGGCATGTGCAGGAAGATGATAGAGCTGAAACCTCAGGTTGTCAGTCATTGGGGATGCAGATTGTCCTTCAGTGACAGTGTTCTAAATGACATTCATTTAAAACTAAATTCACTGATTCTTCATCTGAAAATTAGTTCTGAAAATCCAAGGACATTTTACAAATGAACTGGAAAGCTAAACTTTTCTTTGTTGCTGTTTGTTAGAGATAGGCAGGAAGAGAAAAGGGAAGTGAAGGAGGGGTTGGAGAAAGAGAGCTAGAGAGAAAATGGTATTTTTGGAAGCAAAGGATAACTAACTTCTCTTGAGCATCTTGGTTGAGCTTTTCCCATTGTATTGGCATTGCTAATGTATGGTGAGGGTTTAGTGGCTACCTCAGTTAAAAGTCTTTAAGGTATTATTGAGCTAGGGAGAGATATTCATAAGCTGTTAGGTGCATTTACAAATCAAGGTATTAGTTTAGGATGTTACGTAAGATGGGATTTCACAGTTTTGCTGTAAGTATTGTTTTTGGTTTTGGGGTTTTTTTCCAAGAAATCTAGCTGAAAACAAACCCCAAAAATTCTTTTTAGATTGAGTAATTTAACATCCCTTTTCTCCTGAAGTTTAAGTTGTGGATCTGCTTAGAGAAGAGTGTGAGCTGCTCAGAGTAATTGTAGTCTGTTCATGGAATTTGTTGATCTAGTACCTCATCCGTACTTTGATCCTGTGATTATAATTTCCCCGTGACTTTATAAATCCAGAGTGAATATAGATGCATATGAAGCTGCTTACTGATTGGTTTTCTTTAAATTTCCCAATTCCACTGCTGTGAAGTCCATGTGGAAATACCCATCCCGTCTAAGGGGATTCTGTGTATCTGAAATCATACACAAACCACATCTGAAAGATTATATGAAGTTTCCCTGTGTTTTCTTCAGTACACTTGTGGTAGCCAGGAGGGTTTCACTCAGAGGCTTCTGCTTATTTTTAGTATTGAGTAACATTGTAATCTTAAATTCAACACATTAAATGCTTGACAGAATTAGGACTGTTCTTTCACCGACACATGTGCTTTCTTGTGGATATTTTTTTTGGTCCTGCAAGCCAATGATAAACAGTATTATGACTTGTTCAGGCCTTTTTCTGTAATGTGAATCTGTCCTGCAACGTCTGGCTGCTGCTCCTTTATACAGATCTGAAATAGCTATAAGTTAGCTATCTTGGGTACTTAGCTTGAGTTTAACCTGAGGTCTAGAGCTCCCAAGAAGCTGCAGATTAAAATATGAGCATTTAGTATTCCTGAACTGTGTGCTGCCAAGTTGTTCTGGCAGCAATGGGAAAGGTAAGGGTTAGGGCTGAGCACTGGCTTCAGAATGTAAAGGAAATATGTGATTCTGTGTGCAGAGTGACTGCAAACATCACTGTGGTTTTGTCTCCTGAGATGGGGCAGGTGTGTCACTAAGGGGGGAAAATTAAAAAAAGGAAAACTATAGCAGGAAGATGTATGGGGATAAAATACAGTTCTTAAAAGATCACAGGGTCACCAAAAGCTATGTGAAATATTTGATTGTTCTAGCAATATTAACAAAGAGGAAAATAAAAATTATACTTAATAGCTCTTACAAAAAATAACTTGTAGCATCTTGAGGCCTAATGATCATCGCTGTATAGAGCGATCCATTTCTGTGCTGTTTGTGTGCCACACCATTGATGTCTGTGAGGATCAGGCAGAACGGTGTGGTTTGGGGATACAATTTTGCCATAAGTTTAATAGAACTGTAGCAGTGTGTTATACTAGATTTTTAAGACAAAAGAATTTAAAAGTACTTGTTGTTACTTTTAATGATAATAAATTGCTGTTAAAGAGATTCTCTTGAATGATTTTATTTTATTGACTGTCTGGATGCAATATTGTTTCATTTCCCCTTTTTCCACTTCCACAAGTTCAAGATTTAAGTGTGGTGTCCCGCCCTTAATGGGAAGGGAGTACTCAAGTTTTGTAGATGCTCGTGGTCAGAGGGTATGACAAAAGTCAGAGGGTCCACAAAAACTGACAAAGTAAATTACATACTTGACATGGAAATTGGTATAAGTTAGTCCCTGATTGCTATGAACACATGGCACTGGGTTTTGAACAGAGGGTTAGGGTGAAAGGGGAGAGAGAAAGATAGAAATGAATTAAAGTGGTGGAGGGAGAAAGAAAGGGAGAGGGAAAGAGAGATCACCAGTCCAGCATTGATCCAGCTGGGGTGTCCTCGGGGTGTCCACACACGTGGGCTTAGCTGGGATGCCTTTTCTGGATAAATCCACCCATCTTGGAGGTCAGTTTCTCACTTTCTATACAAATCAGGAATCTTGTGCAGTCCATTCCTCTAGACCTTTCTGGAAATGGGTCAGAGGGCTTCGGGGATCCTTGGTGGTCTCAATCCACTCTTACAGTCCATGATCCCTTCTCAGCCTCATCCCTGCACTTGGGCTTTGCTGTGTTGTGCTCATCTCCAGGAGCCAGAACAAGGCTGTTTGTTCCAGAAATGTGCTGCTCGATCTCCTTATGGCCTCTTCTCCAGCCACATCCCGTTCTTTTTCAGGGTCTTATCACCAACAAATCTTGGCTGTTATCACCAACAATCCATGGCTGGCTCCACATCTATCTGGCTGTCGGTGTTTGACACATACACATTAGCCCCATTGTCTTCTAGGATTCTGTAACTTTTCTGCAGTTGTGATCAATTTTTGTCTTGATATTTGTGGTCAGGATGTTTAGGGATAACTCATTGTTTTTCGTCTTTATCATTGCCACAATAAAGATTACAAAATTTCTAAGGTATTAGTCCCAAAAGTGTATTGTACATCAGATGTCCTTCCCTAAGCAGTCCAACCAGTTCCATCAGATCCATGAGCACTAAGTTTTGAGGCTGATAAACCAGTACAGATGATGAGTTAGCACCTTCACATAACAATCCTCAAGCAAACAAAAGGAAAATGCCAGGTGTATGAGAATGTACGCAAACAGCAAATAGTCTCTGCAGATTTACAGGAAGGATGAAGATTGGGCTTGGAAGAACTAGATGTGACTCATCTGTGCTGCAGTCCCGGGCTTTTCTTAATTCATGTCATAAAAGGGCCCTGGGTATCAGGAAGACATGATCCACTCTGCTAATGTGTAACAAATCACGGCTGAGAAGTCCTCTGCCAGGTTGGGTCTTTTGTTAACTTTGTAGCCTGCTTTGGTACACAGTTTCAGTGTTTATGGAAAAACATGTCATTGCATATTTGGTAAGATGCTATTAAATCAGGTTGGAAGTTTGATGGGTATACACAGTTGTTCTTTCACCTGATGCTGCTGTGCTTGCCATGGAAAGCTCAGCTAAACACTTGAAAGTTCCCCAGCCAAGGCTGACAAAGGACATGGATTTTTAGGAAGTCTGTTGTACAGTTGCAGTTTGGGGTAGATTTTCTGCTTCCAGCCATCAGCCAAACAGAAAACTGCCTGTTAGTCACCCATACTGAAAGCTACATGGGGTTTACTCCATGGAGAGAGAGCAGTAAGTCTTACTATGCCTGTTTCTTTGAGATGGTGTGTCCTAGTCGGTTGCTTTTTTCCCTGTTGTGTGTACTGTGTTTTTAAACTGGGGAAGAAGCTGCTGAATTTCATTCAGTCTATGATTCATTCAACTTAAAGACCTATAGATATTTAGAGCAGAGATAGGTCTGGTCTGGAGGTCCTGCTCTCAAGTGGACAGAACATCATTAGACACTGTGGTAAGTCTGGGATTTTTCTCATCAGGGCATGAGAAGCCTATCCAAATAACAAAATAAATACTGCTGCAAAATCAGGAAAAAAGAACAGGAGTTTAGAGTTGAATTTCCTATTCTACAACTTGGATTCAGCCTCTTGGTATGCCACTGCTCTTTACCATGCTGCCTCATGTAAGATGTTTGTCACATCAGCATCCACATAAAAGTCTGTCATAGATACATTTTGTTCTTGCCTAAGTAATCTCAAATCTTGCTGTGGGGATTTCTATATCTTCATGTCAAATGTCAGGGCTGCTGTATTGAACAGGTGAAATCAAAAGGTGTAGCAGATTGGGGGGTGATAGAAAGGGTCCTCTTAAAGTAAATTTCTGTGTAATATACTCTCATTGGGACTGTATGGCCATATATGAGGATTTCCAAATATCTTGTCTCTCTTTGTTTACACTAATACTAAATAGAAGGCACAAGAATTAAGACAAGACTAGAAAATAAATCCAAAAATAAAGGTATAAGAAACTGTGATTTTGAGTACAGGATAGACTAAGGAAGACTTGAGTCTTTAAGTAAGTTAAAACAAGATGCTATTTCCTGTATTAGTTATGACTGGCTGGAGCTTGAGGGATGGCAAATGAGACTTAGTCTAGAGCAAATTTGCCCAAGTGAATGGGGAAGGGATTTTGTCTTGTGGAACCTGTCCTGGGAGGCCTCTTAGGGCAGGCTAATGCCTGTGGGGACTGTTTTTTGCACAGCTAGTCCTGCAGGGGAAAGGGTAGGACAATGAAAAGGTGGCTGCTTTCAAGGCAGCTGGTCTGGGCCTTAATTGTTGTGAGACCAAAGAAGCCTGATCTGACCTAGTCTTTACATTTCATGATGTTTCTGACACACATTACCTGTATGCATCATCTGGCAGACCTGACCAACCTACCTTTTCCCAGGAATTTTGTTAAATAGCAGTGCTTAAAATCCATGGCATAACAGTATGTCCCTTATTTCAGGACACCTTAATGATTATTTACTATAATATTCCATTTTATTGGCAAAACTCCTTGTTTCTCTGGTATTTTCTAAGTGGAGGACTGTTTCTCATGATTAACAGATGATTAATTGGTGGGAGAGAAGGACAGAGGAAAGAAACATAATTGATAATATTGAGTCCATCGCTCATTGCTGGCAGGTAACTAATGGGGAACCATGGGTGTATCAGGTGTTAGTAATAGCTTGGCTAGAATGTGTTTCATGGAAAGCTGTTCAGCTTCAAACTAGCATATGCTGTTCTTCACAGTGAAGAATTGTTTTCTACCCCTTCCCCTTTTTGCCTTAATTCTGGAAACTCTTTTCTTCTTTTACCAAGATGGGGATGCAGCAAAACCTGAAAATAATCCACACTTTATACAGGACAGTCAAGTACTCCTGAGTAAACCTTCTTTTTCAGGGATAGGCTTCCTATCATTCCATGGGATGTGTTCTTACTCTCCAGAGCAGAAGGTCACATTTTTGTTCTTCCTGCCTTCTTCACCATTTAGTTGCCAGGGGCTGGTGCTGTCTGATGTGGTTGCTATTATGTGTAGGCTCTAAGGAGGGTCATGGTAACCAGTATCGTGCAGGTTGACCCAAAATATGCCTCATCAGTTTGCTGGTTTGTAACAGTTTATGTTTTCATCCCATCTAGGGCCTTCAACATCCAACCAACCTGACCTGAAGCTGCTCTAGTTTCATTTCTCTTTTCCTTGCAGGATTTGGCTGTTTTGTTCATTACCCTCTTACTTTCTTACTGTTCTCTGTGTTGTGGTTTGACACGGAAGTGGTTTTCTTGCAAAAAAGTCCTTCTAGTTCTAATCAGAACCAATCAATTGCCTGGCTTGATTACTGGCAAGTTTTAAGCCACTGAGGAGTTTGACACGCCTCTGTGAATCACATTTTAAGACAGACAGAGCCCGGCAAAGCTCTCTGGACTTCCGGCCATCAAACACCCAACTTGGGCCCCCGGGCCCTGCGGCCCCAGGGCCGGGCCCTGCTCGGCCTGGCCCGACCCAGGAGGCGCAGCCGCCCCTCCTTGGCCCTGTTCCATCTGGGCCCCCCAGCCCTGCCCCATGCAGGGAGAGCTGGGCTGGCAGCGGCCCCCCTTCACCGCCACGGCAGAGCTCAGCTCCGGCTGCCGGCACAGATCGTGGGGCCGAGAGAGAGAAGAGAAGTTCCAGCCGGGCCGGGTGAGATTAACCCTGTTAGTGCTGTTAAGGTTTCTTCAGAACAGATGGGCCTGAAAATGCTGATCCTCTCCCAGAGAGAAAGCAGAAAGAACATGAAGAGACACCCTAAGGTGTAAGTCAGTAAAGACAGAAGGGCTGAAACCCTGAGAGAAAAGAAAGTTGAGATGCTTCAAACCTGGAAGCTGAAATTCTGTTGCAGAAACCCTTTGGGGATGAACTGGGATATTGGAGTCCCTGCTGTAATTTCATAGAGCATCGGAGGGGGGTAGAGCAATTGGGAGATAAAGTGCTTCTGCATTTTTTTCTCTTTTATTCCTTTGGCTCCAGAGTGTTTGGACTCAGTTTACCTTCACCTGGAGGGGTGTGCAGTACACCTGAAGTTGATTCTGCCCAGTGGGTGGGGGGCATGGTCCCACCCTTTCATGTGGACTGATCCACTGATTGAACCAACCATAGAAAGGAACCAGGAGGGGTGAATGTGAAGATGACCCCAGTTCCTAGAGATGAAGATTGCTCCTAGAGATGAGCATGCTCCTAGAGATGAGATTGCTCCTGAATGGCTCAGCCTTAAATTGACACCCCATGTTAGCTCAAATTGAAACCCTCGAAAAGCAGCTGTGGGGAAAGCAGTGATTCGAGGTTAGGGACTTTCTCACTGCAAGCAGAAACCTCCTGGGCGGCTGTTTTGCTGTGATATTGAACCCATAAGAGAGTTGTCTCAAGTGGGAATGTCTCCATAAGGTCAGCAAGAAAGACTCAGAGGCTCCTATCTCTTTATGTGAACTGAAAAGATTATAAAGGTGGTAAACTGACTGAAATCTCAAGGGTTGTTTCTACATTATCAGCGTGGAAAAAGTGAGGAGAGGAAAAGTGTTCTAAGGGTTTAGTCTGATTCTAACTTTTGTTCCCTTCTTTTAGGTCTGTTAATAAACTTCTTAGAGCCTTTTAAGTTTGTGCCTGCTTTGTTTTCTCCTAATTCTTATGTCACAGAGGTAAAATAAGTAAGTAAGAGGTGATCTGAACTAAACCACTACACTCTGTAAGGACCAAAATGAAGATCACAAAACAAATTTTGATGAATCACTTGCTTATGTACCACAATACTTTGCACTTTACCCCTGAATATTCCTTCCAGCCAACCACTTAATGCTGTTGCATCTCACAGGCCATTAATTAGGAAGGAAGGTAGACAGGTCTGTGCTTAAAGGGCTAAATTTCTTGTGTAGCAGCATGAAGAAGACATTTCAGTACATCTCTGTGATTCTGCCTCCTGTCCATACAAAAAGAGCTAGGCATCCTGGCTCTGCTGCCTTTTCCCAAGAAGGATGTGGGACCTGAAGTCCATCAGACTTTTCCCTTATACCTTTAAGTTCCTTTATTATTGCCTCCTGGTTTGGTAGCTGCAAGTGGAGAGAGAAGCACCAGAAGGAGCAAAGCATCATGCAGACCTCCTAGTTAGGCTGTGTTTGTGCCTGGGAGGCTGGAGAAGAGCTCATGTACTAAGGAGCTGTTTGATTCAGTTTCAGTCACATCTGGAGAGACTGGTTTTCTCTGTCACTGAGGTTTCCAGGTACAAGTCTTTTCTTGAAAAACAAAACATTACTTTGAAAATAATCTCTGTGGTGCTAACCTTTATTTACATACAGGTATTTTGAGCCCCTGGGGTTCTTGTTCTCATGGTTTCTTTCACAGCTCCCACAAGCAAAGGTTGCCTCAATATGAAAAGAAGAAGAGAAAACCCAGTAATCATATTGCAACTGCAAGAACCCTAGGAGAGAAACCAACCATGTAACACACTTGGTTAAAACCACAAGGACTGGCAACATGGTGCTAACAAAGCCACTTCTCTGGAAATCCCATGAATTTCCCACCCTGAGCTGCTGGGCAAACCCTTCTCTGAATTCAGATTTTCACTTTTGATTCACCTGGCTTGGAAGAAACAGGTTATTGATAATAATTTTAGACATTAGATCAGCAGCAGAATTAGCCACACTGCCCCAGCCCCAGCAGAACTTCTCCTGTCCTACCTCCTGCCACCGCCCTCACAGACTGCCTCAGTGACTCACAGGGGCATTGCAGATGCTGTGGTAGATCTGGGCCAAAGGGGTGTAGGGGTAACTGAAACATCTCATCATCCACATGATTGCTGGTGTCTCATAGCCAGGAATGGAGGAAGGAAGTAGGGAGATCTTTACCCTTTGGAGGAGAGAGGGAGTTGGGGAACCAGCAGCTGGCCAGGAAATTGCAGAGCAACAGCCCCCAGTAAGGTATGAGGGGTAGTGAGATCAGATCGTAACAGAGGCCCATGATGACACCATGAGGGGTATGAGGCAGACAAAAAGGCCAGGATGCAGTTGCAGCTTGGGCATTGGCCCTCAGAATCAGTGGACTAATGAAGGGGAGCTGCAGCAAGGCAAGATGTGCCCTGCTGTTCCCTCAGCACTGCAGAGCAGCTTCACTGTACGCTGGAGAGGAAAGCCAATTCCTGGGGCCAAGGCTGAGCTAGAGGTGGCAGCTGGCCCTGCACCCCTGTGAATTGGTGGGGTTGTCCCCACACTGTGCTCCTTGATGTGTCTGCAGGGCTCTCCAACTTCTTTGAAGACCACCTGATTTCTCAGGGTGTGTGTTGCTTCTTTGAGCTGCTGCAGACAGGGTGACTGGAGCCCAGCAGGAAAGAATCGGTTGCACAACCCTTTTCAGAGAAGATTAATGTGAGGTTGCTTCTGTTCTTCTGTTCTGCTTGCTTCAGCCAGTCACTACCCAGTGACTCCAGGGTAGTGGTGATCTTGATAAAGACAATGGCAGGTAAGAAGAGACGGTATCGCCATGGCTGTCCGTGATATAATGGGAATATTCAGGAATAGACACAGGACAGGTAGGCTCCTCTGGATAGTACACCTGTAAACATATGTCTCACCTGATGCCTTGTAGGTATATGCTCTTTTTCAATCTGCTCTTTCTGTGCATTTTCCTTAAGTACTTAGGCTTTCTTGGAAGGCATGTGTTTGATCTCCTTTGGGGTACTGCCTTAGAGCGAGACACTTCTCCATATAGCATGTGAAAAATCACCACAGGAGGACCCTAAAGGGTTAAGCTTTATCAAGTACCAAAATTTAGCAAAAATAAAATAATCCGAATGGGAAAGGGGAATCAACTTGGGGATTAGTCATTACTGAGTAGGATTTACAGAGGAGTAAAAGTAGCGTAAAAATGTAAACTAGCTTTGCATCCACCCACCATACCATGTTTGCTAGCTGAGAAACACCAAGCAAGAATCAGTAGGCACATCATCTGATATCTGCAGCAGAGGTCCACGGGTCAAAATAATCTAGCAATAGAACGGCATCTCAGACAGCAGGTATACATGCCTGAGCTGGGAAAGACCTTCTTAAAAACACAGAGCCCACTGGTCATTGGCCACCAAGGGTAGCAGAGCCTTTGCCCAGGGCTCTGTTTGCAGATCTTAGTATTGCCCATTCCTGAGAGATGTTTCACAGGGATAGTTGCAATCAAAAATATCTTCCACCCAAAGCTGTACTCTAATTCTTCCTGTTGGCACCAGAAAGATCACGTACTTACCTATGGACAATACTACGGCAGTAATGAAGTTGTGGACAGATGTGCTCCCCCATGGATGACTCCTTTCCCTCTGATACAGTCCTTTGCAGTACTGAATGCAGATCAAACCCCCTGTGTCCCAGCTGCATTCTCCTGCCCCTTTCTGACAGCCCTCTCCCACTAAGCCCAGCCACTTCCCAACAAAAGGCAGCAGCTTTGCACATGGCCTGTTCACAAGGTTTGACACTACACACAAGGATGATGATTCATTTGGCAATTTTGAGGATGTATTTCATCCCTCTTTGTTCAAAGACCTTTTACTTTCCAGGCAAATGTAGTCTGATAAAGAGATTTCAGTATCTTGGCTGCTCTTGGTCTATCCTGTATCTCTTCTCATAGCCTTAATAAGTGCCTCTTCTTTTCTTCTGACAGCATCAGCACTGCTAAATCAAGCCAACCTGGCATCCTGCTTACAGCCCCAGCTCTGGGAGTCACATAAGCATGAAAAAGTTCTAGTTTACATTAATCCTTCTTCACAAGCCTCATATTTCCTGAGAAAAATCCAGTATCAGAGACCCCATGCTTACAGCCTGATATGCCAAAAAATGGGACATGAAGAAACCAACTGCTGAATTCATCTTTTCCTAGGTTTTATATTTCTGCAGCAAGATTATGCATTTGTAGGACTTGAGCTCAATCAGCTTTGGAAGCTATGGTTTGTCAGCACTACTGCTTCTCTTCTCCTTCCCTCCTACTACTGCCCATAAGTCTGTTTCTTCTCCTTTTTGTCTTGTTTCCTTCCAAGCTGCCTTTTCCTCTCTTTTCATGACTGGAGGAGTTTCTGCTTGCTTAGTGCTACTCTATCTACCTGCATGTTTAGTGTGACAACTCTTCAGGGAAGGCAATGGAAGGGTAAGGGAGGTCCTTCCACTTAAAGACCTCAGCACTGGTGCTGCAAAAGTAAAAACCATAGTCTCTAGTAAATGTGTGAAGTTTTAGATACATATTCCCTCTAATTTAAAAAATATAATTATGCCAAGCCATCTGTTGCTAATGTAAAAAAAAGATGTAAATAGATGATACATAGTGTACGGAGTGTCACATGAGTGCTCCATCTGCTGTGGGGAAAGTCACCACTCCCCAGCAACAACACTGGGTGCTGAAGTGCAATCCAGCATGTGGAGCAGCCTTAAGCTTTCCAAAGGCATAACCAGATCCAAAGGCTGACCCAAAAGAAAAACAACTCAAACAAGAGTGGATTGATAGATCTCTGTATATCAATTTTTCATCTCTGTTTTTCTGGCAAGTAGCAGTAGTGGCTTAATTGAGGACAGCGTAAGTTGTATCTTTATGCTCTTGTTCCAGGCTCTTTGCAAGCTCAGGGATCCTGCTCTCCTTACTCATATTTCCAAGGTTTACCTGGCAGACAGGAGTCTAACAAGCTGTGTCCCTCTACATAACAACATCAGAATGTACCCACAATGTCAGAGCAATTGGGCAATGAACTAGCAGATGAAATGCAGCTCTGATGAACAGGAAGTAGTGGACATGGGGCAACAAACATCCTTTCCGTGGGTGCTAACTGATGGACTCCTTGTCAGCTGTTGCTACTCAGGAAGATACCCAGGAACTGCTGTGAATGATTTGGTGTGCTCAGCTAGAAAAGGAAATAAAAGGTTGGGAATTATGAGAAAGAAAATAAAGGTAATTTAATCCTCTGGGGCATGTGACTGGGGAATTCTCACTCTTCTTCACGGTGAGCCCTCCACCTAGTTCTGGTGTCTGCACCTCAAGACTAGTGCAGTGACAGGACAGGGCAGTTAGAAGTACAGCATAGTCCTCTGCAAAGGGGCTAGGATCCTCAACCTGCAAACCAGAGAAGGTATAGTAGGCTAAAAAAACAGGACTCTGATGGGAGATGTGACAGGAAAACCATTATTCACCTCTTCAGATGCCACCAGATGTGAGTGACACCACAGGGAGTTAATAGAGAACAGTTTCTAAACTCAGCAAAAGGATGAGCTGCTTCACAAGATGAGCGGTTACCCTCTGCTGACAGAACTGGTGATGTTAAGAGTTTGTACAGTTCCCAAAAGCTTCTAAACAGATCTGTAGTACCAGTTCCATGAGAACTGATAAACATGGAAACCCCAGAACACCCTTTCTTTCCAAAAGCTCTCAAATGGCTGTCAGCAGTATATGGAAGAAGATCTTTTATCATGTCATACTCTTTTCCAAGGTGTCTGCTGCCATCAGCTTGGGAGTGTGTCAAAAGGCTCCACAGTCTCACCGACCTTGAACAAGCACTTTTGCAGAACCTAGTGGCATGTTTCCAGCTTGCAACAGATTTGGGACAAAAGGGGAGTGCAAAACAACCCTATCTGTTGAGAAAACAATCTCCATTCCCGCAGTACTATCAGCCCTTCCTTCCCAGATTTGGATGGGCTCAGCAGTGGCTGATGGTAGATGCCTTTGAAGAGCAGGCTTTTCCACTGGGGGCACAGCCCCTACATGAAGTGCAGAGATGGGGAGAAAGGCAACAACACAGAGAGCAGGGCAGGTCATGGTGGCTGGCCCTTACACTGAGGCTACCTACTCTGTTGTTTCCCCGTGCCCACAACAGTTACTGAAAGGAGGAAACATTATCCAGGGATGGAGGGGGACCCATTCCTCAGGGACATAAATGAGCATTCCTCCTTCTTTTCAGGTGTTGGAGTGTTTCATCCAGCACCTCTTCATTTCCAAAGAGGCCAGGAGGTTTCCCTTGAAGGGTGTAACAGTACATGAGCAGTTTTTCACCTCTGAACATGAAGGTGATGTTTCAACATGGATTTTCACAGCAAAAAGATGAGTGGAAGAAAACTGAAGAGAAACCATCCGAAGTCCTCTGGGACAGGGACAGTGGGGTGAAAGGGGATGCCCTTGTGATCTCTCTCTTGCCAGGACCCAGGGCTTCTTCCTCCAGTGATGCTGGGGAAGACACATCAAAACACCCACTTTTGGGGCCAAGGCAGCTGTTACCACCACGATGAAGCCTCCCCTGTGCTACAAAATCTGTCTGAGAAAGCAGGATACATGCGGGTATTGTAAACAGCAAAACCAGGTGCAAAAAAAAATGTCAACCACTTAGCACCAACCCAAACATCTGTAGGGTCCAGACAGAGCCTGAATTTTGCTATTTCTCAGAATAAAGCATCACAAAACATTTTTTCTGCCTTTTAAAATCTGATTCCTAAACACAGGGGCTCTAATTCTGCCTTTGGTAGGAAGCTTATGATCTGCTCTTGCATCTGTACCAGGTAATAAGGATTCCCAACTGAGTGGATCATGAAAAACTTAATGCCACAGATCCAGCACGAGGTAAATGCAGTTTGTTTGACCATGCAAACTGTAAGGTTTGGAAGTTCAAGATAAGAATAGGAGCTAGCTCCAGCTGTGTTCGCCCCCCACCCCAACACCCCCAGCCAAAACTGAGTGATGAGCAGGTCCTTCTGCAGATGTGGAGCAAGAGAGACAGCACAGGGAAGTCTTTATCCTCCCTGTCTCCACCTGGAAATCTGCTTCTCAGAGGTACAAGCCAGCAGAAGGACAAGCCAACAAATGAGAGGCAGGTCAGCCACCAGTGATCAGAGAGCATTTGGGCACATGCAGGACTGGCTTTAACAGGCCCCCTCTTGTTTTTCACCTTTTATAGCTTCTTGAGAGGTCTGAATGGCCCTGACTTTGCATTTATGTCCTTTGCACTGCTGAGCAAACAAGCAGGGCCTTGTCTCCACCAGACTCCTCCACCCTTTGTTGGCTGCCTTTCAGTTTTCTGCCTTAGTGCATTGCAGGCAAATATTTGCACTGTGGTCTCAGACACTACCTCACTCCTGTTTGCCCAGGTTCTCACTTGAGTGCCTTGAACATTGTGCTTAGTCCACCCACACCCTGGAGTGACCAAGTCACAGGGACACAGGCTTTGTGTGCACTGCTGTCCTTTGAGTCCTTCTTCCCTGGCGCTGGCAAACCTGAAGGTCAGAGATGTCCAGGCTGCCAAACCCACCTACAGCCTTTACAAGCCTGTCCTTGCTGGGGAGTGTAGCAGCCATGCCCAGCCACCAGTAAGCACCAGGTAGTGAAGACATGGGGCTGATACCAGGCCTGGTTTTTGTGAACCTCTGTGTAAATGCTAAGCCCCTGTGTCTAAGTTTGCAGTGACTACAGTCTACTGCAAGCCCAGATGCATGGAGACTTGGAGTTTCACCTTTTTCACCCACTTTCAGGTGGTGAAAGCAGAGCAGTCACTCAGGAGGGCAACATTTAATTATGTGTGTAGTCTTTTTCCATTGTGCTGTGTTCCTGAGAGGACATACAAGCCACATAAAATTATTAGTTGTGACCATGGGGAGTGTTTCATGCTGTGCATGAAACAGTCTGGGAGGACACCTAAGTCTCCTCGCTAGGCAATATTGTTAAGGCAGCTGCAGGTTCATCCTTCTGGTGATTCTCTCAGTGTTGTGTCCAGTTTGGCTGGGTACCACATACTCCCTCTGGGAGAGCCCTAAGACCTCAAGAAGCAAGAGTAAAATTAAGTTCCCTATTCCCTTCTGTTCTCTTTACTTTTTTTTTTCACCTTTCCTAAGCTCACAGCCTGAAAAGCTCAAAAGTGCTGCCAGACATTTTGTGTTACACTGCAATGAGGCAAAGACCCCTAAAGTGCTCTTTATGTGTCCTGGGGGCAAAGATGGCCCATTATGCATATGGAGAGGTTTAGGCAGGACTAATACCAGTGCTAACATAGATCCTGTGGACTGTTAGAGTGAAGAGGCAGTTTTGCAGAAGGCCCACATGGTTTTAATTTGGGAGGTACCAGGGAAGAGCCACACACCAAAGGTCAGGCTCCAACTGCTGTACCAAGCCAGATGGACACGTTCTGCTGCAGTGTGCCTCCTCCAGGGAGGCAGTGCTGCTGCTGCAGTGCCATGGAGCAGTCAGAAGCAGCACAAAGGGGTAAATATGATGCACTAGCCCTGCTGCTAGCATCACAGTGACCAGCTCCAACAGCCATGGATGTATCCAAGAAGGAGGGATTTGCCTTCCTGGAGCTTCTTGCAAGGCTGGTGTATGCAGAGAGGAATTAAAGTATGTGGTTTTAATAAAGCACCACCAGCATAAAATTTGACAAGCTATTCTGTTCAAGCAATTTGTCCTTCTTTTTAGCCAGAACATTCGCTTCAAAGAAAGTCAATGAAAGAAAATAGAAAGTGTCTCCTGGTTTTGGCTATCAAACTCAAGCAGCAATGGTAATTTTGAAAGTAGAAGGGAAAGGGAGTGAGGTCAGGACGCAATTGCCCATTGATCCCAGCTGCATGGCACAAGGCAGACACTCCCCTGGGCCTCACTTTGCAAGTCTATCATTTCCAGAAACGACAATGAGTCACATTTGCCCCATGTCTCATTTAAAGATATTGAAAGAATTAACCGGTAAGGCACTGGGAAAAGCCTGTTGTGAGTCATGCTGTCAGAGCCACAGCTGCACAGGCACAGGAAAGCCCTCATGGCTGTTCCTAAACTGCAGCCCATGGGCAAAAACGTCCCTTAAAAACTCCAGAATCTGCAGTCAGTGAGACTCCAGCACCTTCAAAAGGGTAAGAGGTGATCCAAGGGGTATATTGAGGGTTCAAGATGTTCAGTGGCATAATGAGATGTCCAGTCATTTGCACAGCTGGTTTTGGCTTGGGTTTGTTTTTACCCACAGAATGTGCTCTCAGGTGGCATGGAAACAGGCTTCAGAATAGTCAGTAAGAGAGTATTTTGTCCAACACCCACTGTAAATAGATGCACTGTAACAGAGACATTATAGGTGAGAAGGGAGAGCTGTTAATTTCCTGAGATCAACCAAGCTGGCCAGCACCTGGAGTTAAATCTCCATCACTCTTCAAAAGGCTAGAGTAATGAGAGAAAGGTAGTGGAATACATTCCTTCCCAGTCGACTCTTACTTAAACTGAACTGTAAATGCTGGAGATCCTTGGCCTGTGGCAAAACAGAAGAGGTAATCTGGCACCTCTGTTGTGCTTTCTTAATTACCTTCAAGTTGTGGATTTTCTAAAGCGTGTTTGGGAGAATAGCAACAAGTCTCCCCATGCTGGTGTTTTGCCCCAAAGTATTTACATTAGTCTCAATTTTGTGTAATTTTCTGTCTGGGATTTTCCTTCATTTTCTCCCCTATTTAAGTCTGTTAAATACAGAACCCAAAAAAAAGGGAGATCCAAGACCTCCTTAGAATCAAGGGGCAAATCCACAAAGCCCACACAGTTTTTAAGGCCATATTCTTGCTGTGGCTTTATCCTAGCCCTGCCCAGCACAGGGAAGCAAGGCTGTGCTGAACCTGCAGGCTCATGGCACTCACCATAGGCAGAGGCTCCCTCCCTTCTACAGCTGCATTTGTCAGTCAGTTTATTGATTCATTGAACTGAGATTTTCTGTTGTTGTACATTAACAGGTGAAACTGTGGAGGACAACATGGTATGTACTCTCTCTGTCCTTCTCTTTTCAGAAGGCCATATTCAGTGTGCTGCACAGCAAAGTGCCTACACACACACCTGGGCAGGGAAGGCAAAGAGAGAGGGAGGGGAGCTGGGAAGGCTGCCAGCTGCAGCCTGAGGGAGCAGATGGAGATGCAGTGTTAGGGTTAGAGAAATGCAGTGAGTGGGAGGCACCAAAGGAAAGCTCAGACATAGAGAAAGGATGGAAACAGCATGGAAAGGAAGAAAAAGTTCTCTTTGCAACTGTCTATAAGCACCAGGAATTCCAGAGCACCAGGAGGTTGGATTTGGTTTACATGGCAAGGTTCTGGTAATGGGGCACTACAGAGATGGCTTCTGTGAGAAGCTACCAGAAACCTCTCCACCTCTCCCTCTCCTCTGACAGAGCCAATGCCAGATGGTCCCAGGATGGACCCACTGCTTCCCAAGGCCAAGCCACTCAGTCTTGATAGTAATGACTCTGTGGTAACATCTTTAAACAGGAAAAAAAGTTATTTTGAGGAATTAACTGTGGCCAGAGAAGAGAGGAGTGAGAATAGGTGAGAGAAACAACTATGCAGACACCGAGGTCCGTGGAGAAGGAAAGGAAGGAGGTGCTCCAGGTGCCAGGACTGAGATTCCCTATGCTGGAACTGGTGGGTGCCTGAGAGGAGGCTGTGACCCTGTGGGAGGCCTGTGCTGGAGCAGGGTCCTGGCAGCGACCTGCAGACCCATGGAGAGAAGAGCCTACACTGAAGCAGGTTTCTAGTAGAACTTGTGACCCTGTGGGGGACCCACAGTGGAGCAGGGGAATGACTCCTTTTCCCTAGCAAGAAAGCAGCAGCAGCAGCAAACACATGTCATGCACTGACCATAACCCCCACTTCCAATCTCTGTATACCACTTGTGGGAGGAGGTAGAGAACTGGGAACAAAGTTTTGTCTGGAAAGGAAGGAGGGGTAGGGAGAAGGTGTTTTTAGGATTTGTTTTACATGTTATGCTGCTCTGATTTTGACTGGTAGTAAACTCAACCCAAGTGAAGTTTGTTTTGCCCATAATGGTAAGCAGTGAGTGATGTCTCCCTGTTGCTATCAGAGCTTCTGAACCTCTCCTTTTATTTTCTCTCCCCTGTCCAGCTGTGGGGGGAAGTGATAGAGAAGTTTTGGTGGGCACCTGGCATCCAGTCAGGGCCAACCCATCACAGAGGTCCAGCTGTTCGATGCAGAATAGAGTAATGCAGGGGCATGGCTATTCCACCATAGAGCATGGGCCATGGATAGCTGGAAACCTCCTTCAAGGTTAAAAACTGCTTAAGGCCTCTCAAACAGATGTAATAGTTGCAGCCAAAAATCCCTTTCATGTTCCTTTCAGGTGGGCCCTATTTTCAGTGCCGTGGACAACTGCTCCCTATGGAAACTGGATTTGTTCTACCAGGTCCAAAGGGAAAAACATGTTTGATTAAAGGAAACAAACACACAAAAAATGACCAAGAAAATAAGCAAAGGATAAACATTCCACCCGAGACATAGCAATGTCAGGTGGTGTGGTGTTTCAGAGCTGCTGCTCTGTTGTAGGTTACATGATTCTGTGGCTACAGGTGCACAGGAGCTGCCAGGTCAGAGCAGAGCAGGAGCCCTTTTAACTCAAAAGTATGGCTCAGAGAATGACTCCACAGGTTACTAAAAGCTACAAGGTGATGGTTAGAAATTATGTGCTCTGGCTGCCCTATTTGTCTTCTCCTGCATCTCCTGGTCTGGGATGCTGGATACCTGAAGAATGAGCTTTGAGACACCCGCCAGCATCCAACCATTGCGATGCATCACATACAGCAATCATATCACGGGACATGACAGGCATCCAGGGATCTGTGGCTGGCCTTTGCAACTTGGAATCTCAGGAATCAGGCCTCCAGCCCTGCCCAACCTGCCTACCATGGGCTGACATCCATCCAACCACCTCCCTGAACTGATGAATCCCTCAGTTACAGTCATTAACTCTCCACCTGCCCTGCAGCTGGGTCTTTCTGGGACTGACATTTGAGAGTTGCAGCAAGAATGATGAAGACATGAATTTCAGATTTGGTAGAACGGCACAGATGATGAAACATCTGCCCAAATCTTGTAATTTACGCTTCCTGACCTAATTTACAGTTGGTAGGGGGAAACCCAATGCAACCTGCATGTCATATCTTCCACGTTGCTATGTCACACCAGAGAAAAGGAAAACTTAGAAATTACTTTAAAATTCTACCAAAAGCAGATGAAACAGAAAGTAACCTGCTCATGTCAGGACAAGTGAGAGAAGTTCACAGCTTTTGTGTGTCACCTGCTATTTGACTTTTGGCAACTGATGCAACTGCCAGATCTGCCTGAATGTCCTGTGCCAGAACCTCAGTCACCCAGGCTGAAGGAAAAGAAATAATAGGCTTCAAGAGAACCAACAGGCCTTTGCCTCCCTTAGTCTGGAAGATCTGCAGGGCCCAGGAATAAATTATGAGTTGCCATTCTATGTTAGAACTGTGGTTTTGGAAGTTGTGCAAGGGCCATGTCTGTTTCACTCTTGCAAGGAGCCCTGAGAGAGGGAGAAGAAAGGGACATTCTCAGAAGAAAAAAAAAACCCAAACCTGAACACAGTCCTGCAGGTTATTCAATCAGTGCTAAGCACCCACTTTCATTCCACATTCTCTGGATAATAAAGTACAATCAGTCTCAACTATCTCCTTCCTAAGCACTTCTGAAGGCACCATTCTGAGGAACTCAAAACCAGAGGAACTCAAGCCTTAAAGAGAACAAGCAGACTGGTTCCTATATCACATATTCAAAACACTTTTCCATAGAACAATGATCTGAAATTCAAATTGACACAGAAGATAACAATACCCTCAAACATCTATCAAATCATTAAAGGCACAAATGATTTTGTTGTTCTACTTCCCCTCTGCAATTAATTTGGAAAGCATGAAGATTATTGCAACAGTGCTAAAGACTCCCCCATGAAGAAATCTGTCTTGAGTGGAAATCTGTGAGGAATGGTCTGACTAGCATGTGTGAAACACAGCCTGAAGCCATGCACGACATGGAGATTAAAAAGCATTAAACAACTCCCAGAGCACTGAGAGAGGTACGGTTCACATTTAGAAGTCACGGTAGTCCCACACCAAACCAATATTATGCGGTCATAAACCTAAGTGCCGACATACAACAGCACGAACAACAGTGTGCTTACAGCTTCCTTCCTTCCCCTCCCCCACCTTTGTCATGCCCCTTAAATCCTAGCATTCGTATCTTAAAACAGAAGAAAACATTCCCTCTGCTGTTTCTTCAGTGCCAGACCTGGAACCCACGCACTCCAGAGAAAAGTCAGGGTCCAGCTGTGTGCCGGCGTGTGAGCTGGCACAGCCAGCGCCACCGGCACTGCCCTGCTTCCCAGCTCTCACTTCAGCCTGGCACAGCCAGCGCCACCGGCACTGCCCTGCTTCCCAGCTCTCACTTCAGCCTGGCATCCTCGCAGCGCTCCCGCTGGGGTTTGGCACTCGCTCCGCCCAGCGTCACCAGCTAGAAAGGATGTATCCGGAAGGCAGGGCTGCCTTCCCAGAGCACGGGAGCTTTCAGCTGGGACTCCGCAAGTGTTGCCAGCACGTGGGGATGTTTACCAAGTAGCTCTCCTCCAGGAGCCTGTCAAGATATATCAATGCACATAAGAACAATCATGGGAAAGAAAACGAAATTCCTTATTTCAACAGCTTTACTCCAGATGTGGTTCAGAACAATTCGATTTGCAAAAAGGTTTTACTGTCATTCGTTCTGTTGAACCAGAAGTCAAGACACAGGTAACTGGAGACCCATTCCACAGGGCTGATGACTCCAGTCAGCTTTTCTTAGCAAGGGCCTGGAATCTGATATCATCAGAGCTGGACTGTCTCTTCTCCTCTTTTGCTCTTTATAATAAATTTTACTTTCTGAGTTGCAACTGCACTAACATATAGGGAAGTTATCCCAAAGAGCAACATTTTTTACAAGAAGAAATTTGTCCCTCCTTGCACTTCGGTAAGTTTACACAGTCAAAGGAAGCAGTGTATCAAGCATGGTTTAAAAACACTTTTAAAACAGTCTGAATCACTATGCCTTAAGCCAACTTTTAAATTTCTTGATGAAACTATAAAAAACACAGCCAAGAATATGAATATAAAGCAGTTTTAATTTTCCTCTAGATATTTATATCAAAGAAATAATACTCATGTCCAAGTACTGTACATACAATATCTTCCTTATAAACTCTGTAGTTTAAAACACATGTACAAAATTGCACATTGCAGTTTGCAAAAAATCATAAATACCTTTTTGCATGTAAACAATTCCAGCACAAGGATCAATGTTATACATTCCAAAATGTCTAAGTGTCTGTTCACAAACAAAAACAAACAAAAACCCCACTGTGATCTCCATAAAGGTCCCAATGTTATAAATCAATCATTAACAGATTTCTAACTGATGTACTACACACAGGGATACATAAATGAGCACAAGGCAAGTCGCCTTTTAGTCATAAGTACTTAAGACAGAGGCTTGGAATACAATCCTGCTGCCATTTAAACCCACGGTATCTATCCCACAGTATTTAGTGGTAGCAGCATTGAGTTAATTTTTCCAAGATTGCCAATTGCAGTATGCCTTACTTTCAGTTCTCAAACAAGTTGGCTACCACTGAACAGTAGGAATTTGAAAATTATTGTAAACACAGTTATCACTGTTATATATTCAGTAAGTTACAATATTCTCCTAAACACATCACTAAATTAAGAAAATGTTTTACATTTAGTCAAGTGCAAGATGCCCACTAGTATCGTCCACTTTGTCTCAGAAGTAAGTATTTTGAATATAATACTACACAGTTAGAAAAAGTAATGTAAAAAAAATTACAATGGACATAATCCTCAGTTGTATATCATTAAGCCCTGTAGCTTGTTTACAGAAACAAAATCACCACATCAGAAAAAAGGTCTCAGAAGTGTCCTTTAAAATCTCTCCTGATCAAATCCAGCAAATGAGTAGCTATTGATTATTTTTTTCACTATCTCCATCTGTGTGCAATGTCCTTGCCAGCACACTTGTTTGAAGACTTCCCAAAATTAATCAGGTTTTAAAAGGTCCATTATATCCATACCAAGTTATTTGTTTCATTGTCTGTTTTGGGTTACTTTTGTGGGGGTTTTTTTTTGTTTCATTGGGGGTTTTTCAATCTATTCACATGCCGTAATTTTATAAAATTCTACCAAAAGCAGAGATTTTTAAAGGGTTTCTCAGAGGCTTTCCCTGTGCCAGCTAATTTAGTAAGGCAGAATAAGAAAGTACACATAAACCCAAATTACAAAAACCCAAGTAAATGTAGGCAGACACTTACCCACTAACTAGTTGTATGTAAGCTCATGGAAGAGCAAAGCCCAATTTGAACTGCTCTGCTGTCACCTTTTTTTTTTCTTTTTGAAGAGCTACCCTGAAGGAAAAGGTTTCAGTGCCATGCTTAAAGGCCTGTGAAGAACCATCTTGAAGAATTGTAGGAAGTGGCAGTTTGCTCACACTTCTTTTGTACAAAAAGAGTTTGGAGATGCTGGTGGTGATAGAGCAGGGAGGAGATTCTTGTCTTTCACAGGAAATTCCTTATTCTGTTTTTCAGCATGTGGCATGAATCCCAGTAAGGACCACAGAACCTGCATGATACTACCAGTAGCCCCAGCCCAGGACATTGCAAGGTATTGTGATTATAGTAATGCAGATCATTAAGTGTTTTCTGCATCATGGAAGCTTAGCAAGGATCAGAAGCCACCAAGGGTTTTCAAAGCTGGGTCCTATTGCCCAAGAGCTCTCCTTTATCTTACGGAAGTTATTTCCTCTGTTGAACTGATAGAAAGACATACTGCATAAAGAGTGATAGATTTCATCTTCCCCAGTCTGCATCTAACTGGAGCTACTCCTTTCTAAGGGGATCTCCTTTGAGTCATACAAGATTAGCCATCACAAACACCACACACTGAGGGCACATGCACAGTCCCCTGAACCTCAGATTTTTCAGTGTAAGCAGAAATTGCACTTACAACAAGCCAGCTTTAGATGAGCCACTACAGGAAAGAAAAACTGCTCTGGAAGAATGTCCTACAGCTCCACTGATGGAAAACCACAGAAAATCAAAGAGCTACTTCACCAAAAGTCTTATTCAGCAACACAGGCCCAGCCACCTCTCCTGGTAAGACACTGCATAGGGAGTCTAAGAATTACCTTCAGATTTCACAAGCTAGAGGTAACCTAACAAATTGAGTTTTAAGGCCCAGGAGGCTCAGGGACCTTCGCAGCAGAATATTCCTGGCACTGCCACCTCTCAATCTCTCTACCCTTCTCCTCATCTCTCCTTTTCACCTTAAGAAGCCAGTAGACTCGTTCCTGATTAAGAAGAGTGGGAGTGGCAAAAATCAGTGGCTAAATTTTGGTGTGCAAGAGGCCTATGCAGACTTGCCTATCATTTTCTATTTAAAAGACAGGAATTGCACAATACTATATTGCAACACTTACTCCCTTCCCTTTGTCCTGTACAAAGTAGCAAAGCGCAACCAAAGCAAAATCACTGTTGGGAGTGTTTAGATTGATGGCTCACATGTCAGAACAGCGCTAAGCGTCTCTGTAATTAACAGCACTTTGCAACAAAGCAAAGCAATTCTCCAAGATATCCTTATGTTGGGCCCTTTATTTCGGGTTTGGGTTTGTATCTGTGTGTCTTGGTTTGGACGTTTGGGCTTTTTTGGGGGTTTTTTTGGTTTTTTTTTTTTGTTTGTTTGGTTTTTTTTTTTTTTTGGGGTGGGGGGAGGGGGCGGGGACGGGGCGTTAAGGAAGCCTGAATATTTAATCTGTTACACGTGGAGGAATGCTCAAGGGGCTCGCAAGAACTTGTTTTGCTGCACGTTGAGCAACACCACATGGCAAAGCCTTGAAACTAGAGCAAATGCTTGAAGACAGGGCGTAGCTGCCTTTTGGAGCTCGTCCTTGATGGACTGCATTTTATTAGAGAGCAGACCTTTGCATCACCAGCCAGCATGAAGACCTGGGCTTTACTTGATGACATTTCAGTATGGTGGTTGCCATGGCTTTAAATAAATAAGGGTAAGTGTGAAATCAACAGTCATCAGGCCGAACAGGGAGGGGCACAGTTTCTAGAGAAGAGACATTTAGAAGACACTTAAGCAGTAATAACAAAACAAAGGAAGTTAAAAAGCATTCTGAAGAGCAGTCTTAATTATCTGCCACTTGAACATACAACAAATATTACCATTAAATACTGTTTTAGAGATAAATATTATTTTTTCCTTGTATTCATTTTTTTTCCTCCGTCCTGGTGCTGATAACTTCAACTATCATCTCTAACTATTCCCAGTGGGGAAAGGAATAAAGACATAAACTTTGACACTACTGACCTGCTGGGAAAGTGGTATCATAACCACACAGACATACCAGCTTGTATGGTGCCTTCGCTTACTGGGTGCACACAAAGACTGTCAAAAATCACAAGGATTCACAATACAATTTTACTAACTGGCCCAAAATGGTTTGGACAAATAAACACTTTGGCAGCACTTCAGGAATCCCTATTCTGAAGGTGTCATCTTGCAGACTGTAAATAGGTGTCCTAGCTACTTATGGCCATAACTTATGTGACATTAGATATAACAAGAACATTTAACTCCCTAACAGTATTTCCTCAATCTTTTGTCACTCTCCCATGAAGGATGTTAAAAGACAGAATGGTAAAAGTTGGAAAAATTGAAGAATTATAACTCTGGCTCTACTCGTGATGAACATCAAGTTTTAAATCAGTATCTTCTACCGCTCTCTTTCCACAGCAGTTATTAGGGAAAAAGAAGGAGACTATCCTAAATATACTCTCTGGAACACCACATTAACTTTATTTGACACTACTCCATTGCTTCTGCCCTGCATCACAAGAAAATCTGGAGATTTATGAAACAGATGTGTGGGAAAGATTGTCAGGTTCAGTATGTTATCTTTCAAAGTACTCAGCACGTACCATAAGACTATCTTTAGTTAGTTAGTTTAAAACTGTTAATTCTTAAAGGTCAATTTTCCATATGAGGCAGGAGGGACACATTCTTTGGGGAAGTGAGAAGGTCTCTGAAGAGGACAAGAAAATGGTATTGAATACCTTCTCCGAGTTCAAGCTACTGGTCATGATTTTTCACACATTTAGTCCATTGTTTAAGAACAGGGATGCAGTGAGAAGCCTGACTCTTAGCAGCTTCAGCTTTCTCCATCTATGACAGAAGTAATAACACAGTTGTACAACCATTGACTGTATCTGAACAGTTGCAAGACATGCTTCAAGGTACTTATTGGAAAGCTTTTCAAATTTATTCAAATAAATTTTGAGGCAAGAGTAAAACAGGACTCAACCTAAAAAAGTAACTGGACTTGCAAAACCAAAACAGAGACTATGACCAGAGATTTTTTTTCCTCCCCCTTCTATGGGATGGGAGTCTGTTACTGACCTCCAGCAAGACAGCTATCCAGACCCTATTTAGGTGACTTACAATTCCACCCGTGCTTAGTTCTTAAGCAGTAAGTAACAGCAGTAGTAAATCTTATCAGCAGTGTGCTAAATATCAGAATTTAGCAGTGTATTAGTGCACAGTGAACTGGTCATATCTATTATCTCCCTGTTAGCAAGGCTTCAAACCTGACCATCACTTCAAAGCATTCCTCCAGAAATGGTCATCCTTTAGCCAGAACATTTATTCCTTAAACTATTTCAGACCCTGTTTGTTACTAGTACTAGATATTCAGAGCAAAGCTCAATTTACAGCTAGCTATGCTATGGATAGAGACTTTTTGACAGTAGACAAAAAAGCTGACATCATGTAGGTAATTATTTAGGGTGACTCCTTTAAAACATTATTTATGATAATCATAATTTCACCTTACAGTAAACTACTACACATGAACTGCAGCACTTCAGATAACATTAAGGCTAAATGTGACTTTAAAATAAGTTATCTTTTTGTGGTAATTTAGCACTGCAAGATCTGACAGTCCTCCAATTTGAATGGAAATCTAAAAAATCACCTTGTGATCACACACAGAAATGCAGTTTAGTCTTCTGGAAGAATTTGACCACAACAAAAGAATATGAAAAAACCCATTGTGTACTGTTGCAGCTAAGAAAATCACAGTTCCTTCCTTTGGCCATCCCCTTCTCTACGCATGCTGGTGTCTGTGCATAGCACCTTGACATACATTTGCGGGTATCTGTGTGCTTCAGAAGAATTAGTTCATAAAGGCTGGATTTGCCGTTTCTTCAGTTAGTCCTCACTGACTTGAGAGGATACCGCCCAAAGCAGGACTCCAGCACAAGAACTCATGTCCCCTGCAGACACAAGATCAAGATTCAGTGTTTTTACATCAGTAACACACTTTTGTCAAGACTACTCAACTGAAAGTTGCATTTCAAAACACAGCACTGGTGTGAAGATACAGATCCTAGACAGGTTTCCTTCCTCCCCACCACTGTCTCCTCAGTGGGACCCTGCAAAGACAACTAAAGCAAGGCATTCTAATTGACCTGTATGAAGTCAACTGTTTGAACATCCAAGCAGAGATCTGGTTTGTGACTATACTGATGCAGAAAGTAAGCCTTCAGGTATGCAATAGCTTAGGAAAAAGTGTTCCCAGACTAAAGCAAGCAGCAAGGATCAATGCCCATCGCAAGGCAACAAGATGGTGCCTCAGAAACCGCTCGTTATGATTTATGTGTATACATTTCCAGACTCTTTTAGCAACACACATACAACAGCAGGTTCTCCACTGTGCCCTCACTGTTGCAGTGATTCTCAGAAACCTACATTTAGCTTGTCACACATGACCAGTTTATGGAGAAGTTGCTTCTGTCCCGCCTCCAAGTTACTGAGTCGTTATGAAGAGAGAAGTTTCACAGCACAAGCAGCTGCAAGACACTTCACAGGCTAAAAAGAGACAGATCTCTGAAGCACTGGAGAGGAGTAATTATGAATAACTAAAATTTCTTGTCTCCCATAATGTACCATAATGGTCTAAGTCTCCATATATTCAGATTTAATTCAACACCCTCATAGCAAAGTTGTATCATGTGCAGCAAGATTAACAAGTTTCTTATAAACTTTAGATTCTGCACTTTGTCACAGGAGCATTTATCATTCTTCATCAGATACACTAAACCCAGATGCAACCCCACAAGAAGTGACTGTGGCATGAGAAGGATGAGTTAACATTTGCAGGATTATTATGCACTGTGAAAGCTTTCTGTCCAAGACTTTTTCTGCTGATACAAGTCTTGCCAAATACTGAAAGAGGTGAAGCCCTGACAGACTTTACTGTACATTTCTGCTGGAAGATGAGCAGTCACTACAAAGAGTACTGACCAAAAGAAGTGGCCAAAGAGCAACAAAACAGGCTAAGAATTCTTCAACACTCATTCTGAAGTAAAACTTCAAACAAAAGACTGGAAAAATGGAAGTGGTCTTGTACAAATCAAAGATGTACACAGATATGTCATTCTCCAATTTGTCTACTTGCTAAACATAGAAACTTGGAGAATCAAGTAAGGAATGAACAAAATTATCCAGCAGCAGTCACAGCTGCACATATGAATAAACGAAAATGTAACTCATTGCTTTTCCTTTTTTAACTTGCACTCCAGAAGCAGAACACAAAATGCATCAAAGAATGACGTATGTTACAAGTAGATGGGTTTTCTTCTCTTGCATAAATATCTCAGATATAGAAAGCAGGTCTAAGAAGCTGCTGGATTCAAATAGTTAAGACTCAAATCATGGCAGCCAAGATATTATTTTCAGCACAACTAGTAACTCAGACCAGAGACACACCTGTACTTCAGACACTATCAAACAACACTCTTCAGTATCAGGGAAGCATCATTATATAACTGTTTAAAAATTACTTGCCTAACAAATTTCGACTTTAACAGCTGCAAACTGCAGAATGCCTCAGGGCTTAACTTGGGGAGATCACTCCTATGTCAAAGGTGAGACAGAGAGACAATCAGATGTTTAAATGAATAAAGGATGCTTCATGACTCTTTCTTCTGTAAAGATATGAACATAAAGAAAGATAACAGGGAACTGTTGTAGGGCCACCCTGATCTTGAACAGTGCATGAGAGTCAGTAGTGACTACTGACATGCAGTGAAGAGTCCAGATCTGTTGAGATATTTACCTTCTGGGAGACCATCAAAGGCTCATAAGAGAAAACATGACCACCAACACCAGAATCACTCCTCACCATGATCAGGACTTACCATGTCCAAACACCTATGCTTCTCAAAGTACACAAAGTACTTGTATTGTTGGAAAGGTGCTCTAAGCATACCAAATGCGCTTGACCTGGAATCACAGTGAAAGTTTTAAGAACAACTCACCAGCTACCTGGAACTGTCTGGAGAACTTGTGATTTCAACAGACTTCACTACACTGGAGACCAAACCAATCAACTTTCTAGCAATGGTATCATTTGAATCAGTGCTATCAGTGTAGCTGCCTTGCACTCATAGCAAGCAGGGGCACATCTGATTGAGGCTCCACCCTCTGCCCAAGGAAGAAGTGAACAAGACTTCCCTTACTGAAAACATTCCCTCTCCTACTTCCCAAGACAGAAGAGATCTGATAACGATTCAAATAAATCAAAGCCATATGAATCAAACTATTGTGCTGTAGCACCTAAATGAGAAGGCACTTCACATCTAAACTGAGACACCAGTTCAAGCACATTAAAAAACTGCTGAACAGCAAATGAGATGTACACAGGAGCAAGCACTCAGCAACCAACACAGACAAAGGAGGAGACTGTAGTCTCCAGAGCAGATTACACCTGGAGCAAAGAAACAGACAGATGTTTATTTATCATGAGTTTGTATCTGGAATGAAAATCAGATTAGAGGGACATGAGGGTAGCCTGCAAATCAAGTCACACAAAATGAGTCTTTGCAAGGACTAGCAAAGAGTGTGCAAAACTGTAACAAAGCATGATAGTTTTGAAGAATGAAGAAAAATGATAGAAAGAACTGAGCTAACAGTGAACATAAACTGTTTTATTTGGGGGTTTTAATCTTTTTGTTTGCTTTTTTTGAGTTTTGTTTTTGAGCGGGTTTGTGTGAGGGTTTTTTTTCTTTCTTGCAGTAACACACAGCCAACTTGTTTGGTGTTACTGAAAATGAGCTACATGGATGAAAATCACACAAACAGTCTGGAAATTTTTTACCCAGCATCTATCTTTTAGCATCTCACAGTGACCAAAGTTTTTGGCACAAAGTCAAAACCTAAAAGACACATACGTTTAGAATAAACTGAAGAAAAAAAGGCATACAAAATAGAGAAGCCATATTTAAAGATTTAGGAAGACAGCAGGGCTAAAAGTCAGAGTATTGATACATTTTAGAAGACAGGAACAATCAAGTCTGACAGCTGCAGCAGGTAAGTACTCCTGAGTCTTTTTATATTGGTTTAAAGTGTTAGGTGCTTAGGCTTTCCACTCAAATACCAGCAAAAAATGCAGCAGCCTCTAGGCAGAACCAACCCAAGCAGGAAAAAAAACCCCAACCACCCCAACACTTCTCAAATTTTGGTCATGTCAGTGTTAAATCCTATTTTTTACCTAAATGCCACCTAAAAAAAGGCATTTATAAAGGTAGCCTAACACTCTACAGAAAACACGTTCTTTTGGACAACTCTACTACCAGAACAGTAGCCTCTGGCAGAGAGCTGGAGCTGCCAGCCTCACTAGTAATCTCTCATCAGTCATCAGGGTAAGAGAACTGGCCTGTCACCACTTCTACCACTGAACAAATGTCAGCTAGACCAGAAAGCAGGCTATCAAAGAAGTTACCACACGAGCTCTTTGAAGTGCTGGGTGCAAGACCGCTCTTGCAGAAAGTTCAAACTCAAGTGATGTAAAGTGGGGTGGTTTTCAGCTTTAACATTACCATGCCAAAAGGGGGCAGCTCATTATAACCCTGCTAGATTATAGACCACTAGAGCCTAGCTCATGTCTGGGAAGGGGAACTGCAGTGATTTCCCATGCCTCATGGATACCCCATGTCTCTCAGATATTGCTAATTTATTATGACCAGAAATTATGAAGTAAGTAAAGACCAAGTATTGCACAGCTGCATTTATCATTGTCCTGTGTTCTACCACAAGATCTTTACCTAGCCCTACACTCATTTGCAAAGACAAGGACCAAAGTGATAATGTTTACCCATGTAATTTTTTATGATTTTTCCCAGGATTCCTTAAAAAACCCCACCTCACCACATATGCAGTAAAGTATCTCACATCTACCAGGCAGCATTACCTCTCTCACTAGGGAAAACTGTTAAGTGTGGAGGAAAAAAAGTTTTTTATTGGTTTCTCCAGACTTGCAGCATCTTTGCGGATGGGTGATGACTACCAAAGTAAAAACCATATTTTTCACCCAGTTATTATATAACAGGCAGTGCTACAGATTGCAAACTGTATGGTTCAGAATGCCCTTAAGAAATCTTTAAAACTGTGCTAAGATCAAAATATTTTTTTATCTGCTCATTGGTATTTCTAACAGCAGAAAGTACTGTTACAGGCAATCATTTCAACAACCAAAAAAGGCTCTGGTGACATGATTAAACAGTTATACAACGATTAATATGGCTTCTACCTAATTTGCATATGCATTAAGAAAAGAAATATCCTCGGAGCATCTCAGCTACAGTAACAGTGTAACTATGCATTTTCATATAATTTCATACATGTGCCAGGAACAACTATGCACTAAAAGGAAAAGCTCATACACTTGATTGCTGCAGCTCAACTTTCTGAACAGATAGCACTCACATATCCCCAATAAAAGCATGAAAAACTGTGAGTCTATCTCATTCTTATTGGATTTCAAATCATCAGCTGTAGCTTTCAGAATAAGTAAGAGATGTTTACCAGCTCCTGAGTGGCTTTAACAGATCTGAGCAATTGCGGTACACATAGAGATGTCTATGCTCTCTTGGCTCCTCATACGATTCCCCCTTTTCACCAGCTGGCACAGACACATATCCCCATGAAAGATTTGCCTCTGAATTCAAGCAGAGTTTTTAGCACAGTTTCAACGAGGGGAGAGGGCCCCACACAGCAGCTGGATCTGCTCAGGAGAAGCCCTGCCTTCCCCCAGCGGCAGGGCCGGCCCGCGGCCTCCGCACGGAGGGGCTTCTGGTGAGGTGACCGTCACACTCCGACAGACTCTTCCCACTGCACCATTGCCACAGGGCTCGGCAGCGCTGCGCTAGCGGCTATACTCAAAATACACAGGTGCAGCAGAAGCATGGAACGCAGTGGCACCGAGCAAGGGACCTAAAGCTTTCAAAAACTTATTGAGGATTATGTCTAATCAGAAGAAATAGTTCCTTTGCTATACTCTTCTACTAGTAAATTTTCGACAAAGAAATAAATCACACCAACTCTTCCCAACTAAAAAAACATTTCACATTCTAGCATCAACCCTTTCTGTCTCTAGAGTATTGCAGAAAGTTTCTTTAGAACAATGTAGACCAAGAAGCAAGATACACAGATTTCTACTGAAAAATAAATCTAGTTCTCCATAATATTTCTGTCATTTATTCAAACAGAATACAATGGAATTATCACCTTTACAGCTAACCCACCCCAAACCTGAGCCCTTTTCTGTATAGCACTGAATTGTTACTATACTATGGAAAGAGCACACACTACTGGAATGTACACAGTGAAGAAAAAAAAGAAAAAAAAGTAAAGCTCTTTTTGCCAAAGTAACCATTTTCTCTACTAACATGTTATCTAAAAAAATAAGGTCTAGGCAACGTCCAAAAAGTGTTCAAGTTTCAATAAATAACTATCAATGCCCCAAGTTTGCACTGGCACAAGAAATATGGAGCATACAGGTTTAGAAAACTATTTTCTTATGACTGAGTCAGCAATGCATTTCAATCTGTTTAAGATTTACAACAAAAATCATTTCCCTCCAGGGTTCAACTTGAAAATCAAAGCCATGCAAGTGCAAGAGCACCTACACAGCTGTCTTAACTCTCAATGGCAAATTAAAGCTCTAGAGAAAGACAGTATTTTAAAAAAAGTTCTTTATCAATACCAAGAAAATATACATAGCCATATTATATTTTAAATATATATATACACGCACATCTTTTCAAAAGGTACGATTCTGGCTATTTTTTTTTTTTAAGTCTGAAAAGCTTATCCATTGCTATACAGTTCAGTAAGGTGTATTAGGAAACACACGTTTTATATCCCCCATGAAAATAAAGTTGAATCTTTCTGTAAACAGTAATTTTCTTATTTTCGGAAATCTCTACAGACCTCAAGTACTTCACTGAAAAACTAACAACCACCTGCCCCAGAACCACCCACGGAAACCCTCTCTGCTGAATGCGACATCGACAGAACTCGGGAAACGCTTAGCAACACCCGGCTCTCGCAAAAAAACCGCCTTCTCCGGGCACAAATAAATAATAATAATAATTAATAATAATAAAAATAATAATAATCATAGCAGAAGGGCGGCGGCGGGCGCGCACCTTGGCCCCGCGGTGCCCCTGGGCGGGATGGCGCCGAGGCCGACGGGGTGTCCCTCCTCAGCAGGCGCTGGTCTCCGGCGCGGCGGCGGCCGCCTCGGGGGCAGTCTCCCGCGGCTGGGCGGCGGCGTGAGGAGGTGGAGGAGGATGCCCGGCGGCGTTGATGTGACAGCCGGAGGAGAGGTGGCTGCGGACGCGACCCTGCAGCTGGGTGACCTGGGCGCGGAGGAGGTTGGCGGTGGCGGCCAGCTCGGCGTTCTGCCCCTTGAGCGCCTTCACCTTCTCCTCCAGCCGGGCGATGCGCTCCAGCTTCCGCCGGCGGCACTTGGAGGCGGCGATGCGGTTTCGCAGCCGCTTGCGCTCTGCCTTCAGCCGCTCCTGGCTCTCCGCGTCCAGCGGCGACAGCGACGGCGGCGTCGGCGCGCTGCTGCCGCCCTCCCCGCCCGCCGACGGCGGCACCTCCGGCACGGTCTGCGGTTCCTCCAGGGACCGCGCTGGCGGCAGCCGGCCGCTCCCCAGACCCGCCGCCCCGAAGGCCAGGCCCGGCGGCGGCGGCGGGGCGGAGGCGGAGGGGTAACCGCTGCCCGAGGGGCTCAGCGGCCCCGCGGGGTTGAAGCCGCTCAAGTTGGTGTAGACGGCCGGAGGGTCGGCGGCGGCAGTGGCGGGAGCTCCCGGCGGCCCCGGGCGAGCGGTGCAGCAGGGTCCCGGCGCGGAGAGCGGCGGCGGCGCCGCCAGGAGCTGGTTTTGCTTGTGCAGGTCGGCCAGGGCCTTGACGAAGCCGTCGGCGAAACCCTCCTGCTCCTGCGTCACCGGCTGCCGGTAGAGGAACGGCCCCGCCGCCGCCGCCCCGCCGCTCCCCGCCCCGGGTGCTGTCGGCCCCGGGCTGCCCGCGCCCAGCCCCGCGCCCCCCTGGATCAGCAGCTGCTCCAGGTCTGCGGCCGGCGGCA